>JAOUZG010042395.1:1115-22218 GCA_026289955.1 Argiope argentata
TGCATATATATATATATATATATATATATATATATATATATATATATATATATATATATATATATATATATATATATATATATATATATATATATATATATAGATAGATAGATAGATAGATAGATAGATAGATAGATAGATAGATAATGAATGTGATGCAAACAAAAGGAATATTTTTCTATGATATATATTTCAATACAAACTGATACACAATGTAGTATTTTTCCCCTGATAAGAGTCCGTATCTCCTCCAAATATCTTGAGAAGTTTGAAGTAGGAGACAAACCCTTGAAATTCATGGGACGAGAATGGGCCGGAGAGAGCCTGAGATCAAATTCAAATAAACCTTATAATTCCCATAGAAGATCGTTCTGTCATTTAAGTGGAAATAATTCAGTCTTACAACGTTATGATGCTCAAATTTGAAGTAAGTACTAACCATTGAACTAGAAGTTTCTCATTTCCATATGTTAGGTGATTCAGGGAGGGGGAGGCAAAGAAGAGTTAAAATATCTCGTTTTGAAATCGGTTATAGAAAAAAACTATTTATAGAATTTACTGAAAATAAATAAATGATTTATTCCATATTTTTATTTAACTACTTAAATGATTTTACGCTTATATTTATTTTATTTCTATAAAATTTATATATATATATATAATTAATTAATTATTAAATTAAAAATTTAATCACTTTTGTATTCTGAATTGCGATATACTATTTTAGAATTTCTATTTAAATATGAGTTTAATACATTAATTTATTTTAACAGTAAATTCCATACAATTTGTTGCAAGAGAAAAAAAAACTTTTTTCATAATTCCAAAACATTTATGCAAATATTTCCCGGATTGAAAAAAAAGTAGGAAAAAATGTAATGCTCTGTAAAACAAATTTTTCATATTAATAAAAATGCGTCTATAGAAATAATTTTTTAAACATTTGATTAGCTTAACATCATTTGTAGACGGATGGAGAAGATAATGTTAAAAACATTTTACATACTTCCTTCCCTTGTTTGCCTTAAATATTTTTTAACATTTTTGTTTTCCCGACAACGTCTTATTATAAAATGATAAGACCTTTAACTTATTGATTAATTGATTACGTATTTTTTATTTTTATAGTTCTGATAACACTACCAGTGAATTCAACAAAAACAAATTGTTTTAGGTTTTATAGTTATCTTAATTAGAAAAAAAAATTAAAAAAATTATTCTCGTGTACCGCTTTACAACAACAGGAGGGGTATAGAAACTTCTGAGAGTTTTGCCCGCTGAACACCTGATGGCAAATGTCTGAATCATTGCTTATTCACATCACAAACCCCTTTTTAGGGGGCGGACTTCATTCATTTATACATTACATTCATACATCTCAGATCGTAATTTAGATCTGGAACGAAGAAGGATCACTTCTAAACCAGTACCCCCAGTGGTATTGCTCTCAACATGGAGGACTTTATGATCACTACAGATTTAACGGGCACCAGCCACGACACACATGGAGAGTTTTCGGCTGGCTGGTTCCAACATCGTTCCAACCAGGCTATCCCAGGCCGAATAAAAAAGTAAATAGTGAGATATAATCATAATATTCTTTTTCTTTGGAACACAAATAAACGCGAATTTTTAATAACTATTATTATTACAGTTTTATTAATATTTTTTTAATATGAAATTTATATTCTATATTTTCAATACTTTAGGAGATCATATGAAAACACATTTTTTTTCCAACTCGAAACTTTTCAAAGAAATGCCTTCGTTTTGTTCATGAACTTAATAGCTTTCTAGCATTAGGTTTTCTTTCTTACTACTGAATTTCTTTTTTATTTTTAACTCAGCTTTTCCAAGTAAGCCTTCATGTCAGAAGGAATTACTGTAAGCCATTGTTGTATAAAAAGGCTTTCAAAAGCGTCAGGTTTAATTTTAAAGTCTTAAAGAAATGCAAATCACAGAAATTTCAAACATAAATTTCTAGTGAAGCCTTTCTTTGACATTAACTAGGTTTTATAATATAAATTTTGCTTTTGAATCTTACAAAAGTTATATTTCTTCGATTCTAATGCATATTTTGAAATTATTTCTTTAATCAGAGATTATTTTATTACGATTTTTTTTCTGAACCTAGAGTAATTGCTTGTCAGATTAGTTTAGGAGAATTGACTTAATTGATATAATTTGATGTATCCAAAAAATAACAATTTCTTGGTTATTAATTTTAATAACACATTTTTTCAATTATTGATATTAATAAAGTTAGTTCAAATAAGAATTATTGTTTTTGTCAGAACATATTGTTTTCGTAATAAGGTTTTCTGGTTTCAACAAAAATCCGTAGGAGAAAAATTGAAATCCTATTTTCTGCACAAGCCCCTCAAAAAATCAGCTTTTAATAATGTGTTGCCATTGCATTTACAAAAGTTCTGATTAAAACAATATATAAATAACTACAGCAAATAAAAACTAGAAAAATGTCATTTTGAGAGCGTGATTATATGAAATGAAATAAATAGGAAAGGGGATATTTTGTAAAACAATCAATGCAAGACAATGTTTTTTGGATCGTTTGCGATATTAAATTTTCTAATTCAATGAAACAATTGAAATGAATAAAAATATAATTTAACTATCACGAGCACGTTGTGCTTGGCCGTTCATGAAATTATATTCTGATAGGATGCTTTGAAATATTCCTAGCAGATTTCATTTTAACCTTTTTATTTATATTTGTTCGTAAGACATTTTGAAACTAAATAAAATTAAGTTAGTTGACTTAATATAATTACTTATACTAACTTCCATTTTAAAAATAACATTTAGGATGTTTACTGAGAAATATAACTTCAACCAGTTATCAGTCAAAGATATGATATGTCACTGATAACCCGGCTTACAATTTTTTTTTTATAATTTTAATGAGAGAAATGTATAATGATACATTTTGAAAAATTCAGAAAAAGTGGTGAATATTTTTAAATAATTAGATATTCTTTAAGAAAATAAAGAAAAAAAACAAAATAATTTTTATTATATTTTGTACGTATCTTTCATTTCTTGAAAAACGTTAATAAACTTGATGTTTCGTGTTTCTTAGGAATGAAAATTTTCAGAGATTTTTCGCTCTTTTTGTAAAGTGAAATTATAAAATAAAAATTATAGTTTTGTATAATTATATTTCCTCTGTCCTCATTGTCAATGAACTATTTTAATATTTTCAGAAAGCAATAAAAAGTTAATAAGTAACTAAATTAAATTTCGATTCTTTTGTTGGTATCTAATAATAGAGACTGGAGTAATAGACAGCAGATATCTAGTACTCGATAATCAAGTACAAGGTATCAGATATATATTACTGGAGTTTTGAACAATAGACATCAAATATCTATTACTCGGGTATCGAGTTATAGACATCAGATATCTACTACTCGAGTATCAAGAATAGACATCAGATACCTTTTACTCGGGTTTCGAGTAATAGACATTATATATCTACTACTCGAGTATCAAATAATAGACGTCAGACACCTATTACCCGAGTATCGAGTAATAGACATCAGATATCTACTACTCTAGTATCAACTAGTAGACCACAGATATATATTGCTCGAGTATCGAGTAATAGACCTCAGATCTCTGAACTGAAAGGTTATAAATGATTGATCGTTGTTTTTTACTCTAATGGAAAAGTTTGCTTTTTATCTCAGAGTTTACTCTCGGCCAATTGTAAGACGGCAAGTAGGGGGCACATGCGTAGAAAGGCTAAAAAATGCTGCTGCTTTGTCGATAGTATGTAATTGTCCCAAAGGGACAACTGCAAGCCGCTGTATTGAATTTTTCCTTACTGCGCACGCGTTTGTAGAATTCGGCGATTTCTTTGGCGGCAAAAAATTGATGACTTATCAGATTAATTCCGATATTTTTTGCTCTTTCTGATGCGAGATTGTATTATTTTTCTCATTTTATTTGCCTTTTCTTTTCTACATTTTTTTTTTCAAATTTAGGTATGTTGACATGTTTTTTTTTTAAATTTTACCCTGTTTTCTTGTGTAAAAAATTCATAATTTTAATAAGATACACAGTGAAAAATAAATATTCCGGGACGCCAAATGTCATTTTATAGCCAAAAATCGAAAGATTGAATCTATGAAATTAGGTTTAAACATAAATATGTTCCTTTCTAAGCATGTGCCGCCTACTTGCAATTTTATAACTGTCCCAGTGTATACTTGGAATTTATTAAATTAGCGCTAACCAGCAATCATGTTAAGAATATTCCTAGAATGTAAAAATAATTGTATATTTGGAGGAAGTATAAAGGACTCTTATACTTCTACGAACTTAGAGAAAATTAGATAAATCTTAAAATGGTAATCGTAAAACTACGAACAAATAAAAGTGTAAACTATGCGACTGAAATATTATTAAAACACTGAATTTATTTCCTTAAAATGTCTTCCATTATATTACTCAAAAATGTTTGAACTATTAACAGATTTTCTCTAATTTTCCTCAAAGTTTTGCTGCTTTAAGATATCAAATATTATTTCAATAACCCTCTGATACATTAAATTTTCATCTTGGAAAGTGGCATTTTTTGTAAGTCTGTATTTAAGTCTGGTGTTGCACTATTCATAATCCATATCTCAAATTTTATGCTATTTTGGGAGAATATAATTATTTTAAAAATAATTTTTGTCTTCAATAATTGAAGTCAAAAACCAATTTAAACAAATTGAAAAAATCGTGTGAATATCAGAATATGCATGCGTCTATATATGGAGAATCGGGTACATGGCAGATATTCAAGCCAAGCTGTGAATATTTGTTGGTAATAAGCTGATAGATATGGTAGCCAGCTTTGTTATTTTCTAATAGCCCTTAAAGGGGAAAATCAATGCTCCAAAAGCGATAAATTGCCAATTTTTCGCCGTTCATTCTGCGGCTTCAAAAACAACAAAACGTTACATAAACATATTCCCACATGATACAAACTTTTTAACAACAACAACACAAATGTAACAACGTTTCCATTGACTTAAACTTTGCAATTACAAAATAAATTTCTATTTTTAAGTGGGGTTTTTTTTTGTTGATAAATCCCTAATTTTACAGCCTTCTGCATTATTTTCTAATTATTTTCTACTCAAAAATGATCGATCGCCTACTTCTTGCTCACGCATTTTGAGGCTTCAAAAAGCTCAAACAAAAACAACATTATGTTCACACATTATAAAAACGTTTTCATAGATCTTAAACATGAAAACAAACAAAAGCATCATGAAAAATTAAAAAAGGAAACTAAAAAGAAAAGGGAGCTCACAAGTATAAATATTATTTTTTTTAAATAAAAAAATAATTAGAATTGAAGGGTAATTTCAGTATATCCGGTACATTAGTAAAGAAAATGCTTTGAATTATAACCTGAAGTGATTTAAACAGATATTTATAACTTCCTATAAAATTATTGAAATGATGATAACAAATTATTACAAGAGCTGTCATTGTTGTTCTAGTTTCCGATCTAAATATTATTTGTAAAAATATATTTGAATTTTTTCCCTTAAGAAATGTGTAATATGTATCTTCATAAAACCCCGAAAAAAACCCCCTCAATATAGATATCAAAAAATACTTCGAACAAACACTCGAATAAATTTTATTGTGATGCAACTATATTTCTTTTTTATGTATCTTAACAGAACTTTATGTGCTATGTTTTGAAAACTAATTAATCACGATACCAAACTTATACTCTGATAATGTTTTTACGCATTTGAATCTGATATTCTTAGTGAAATATATTTACTTTCCTTCTGTTATATTTTTTAATCCTGTTTCTCCATTTTTTTATTTCTAGAACTTCAAATTTACGATAAAAGTCTAAGAACTTCGAACAGAAATAAATTCATATATAGAATAGAAATAGTGGTTTCTTGCAGGTATAAATAATTTTTTTTTTGCATTTTCTTCATATTTTTCACACACACAATTTTTTTACTATCCATTTCATATTAGTATTCACTATACGTTAAAATCCAAGAGCATTTGTAAGGTGCGCAACACAAGGATTTCTACACATAAATTTTTCTTTTTCAGTTTGACCACTAAATTTCAGAAGAATTTTGGAATTCAAGTCTACCACTTGTGGTAAACAAGTGGTGGGATCAATACATAATGACTTTAAAATTTTTATTCTGTATAATATTTATATATATTTTATTAAGTCTTACTAGCATTATAAGGTGGCAATTATTATGAAAGTTTGTTGTGGGAGAAAATGTAAATTTTCACACAACTGAAGAGTATAATTTGGTTATATATATATATATATATATATATATATATATATATATATATATATATATATATATATATATATATATATATATATATATCACCCACCTTCTGGCGCATATTTAGCGCGTCTTTACTCATTTTCTTAGAACACAATCAATTTAATTAAATCCAAGTACAATTATATTTTATATTAAAAATTAATCAGCCGACGTCCTGTCTTAAGGGTAGAGTGTATTCAACGTCATCTGAGGATCCAGGGTTCGAGTCCCGGTTCGGGCATGGTTGTTCTTCTGTGTTCTATATTTTAAGAGTGTGAATGTGCCCCCCTGTAAAAAGGGATTGTGCAAGCGAATATGGTGGGTGTATAGCTAAGTCGTATTCTTGACCTTAGATGGCGCTGCTTCAAACAAGAAACGCTTATTTTGGCTTAATTCCACCAATGCATCAGCGACAATTTCCATGACATTAGTAACATCAACAACAACAACGTGCATAAATCAACTTTCTTTCTTGTCCTTTTGTATAGTTAGATTAATTCCTTATAGTATTTTGGCTTCAAAAAGATTATGAAAAGTTTGATCCATAAGAGAAACGCAAATTTCTGCACCATTTAAAAAAAATTCTACAAATAAACAGCCAATTCTAAGTATAATACATTTTACCTCAATCAAATAAGATATTTTTCGCCAAAAATGACCACCATTATTTGACCGGCGTGTTAATTAATAGAAATGTATTCGAGTTTTTAAATTTTATTAAGCCAACAAATATTGGGCAGCGGTGGCATGGTAGTAAGGTCTTGGCTTGTGAGTGGTAGGCTTTCAGGTTCAATTCCACCGAAGAACAGTCGTGTAAGGGGTTCTGTTGCATGTTAACCCTTTGCACTGCGAAGGTACCATTCAAGACGGGGCATCATTTTGACGCCTTATTTATTTATTTTTCAAATTTAATTGTTAAAAACGCCTGCATAATGGTTAAGAGATGTAGATGAATTCTTCAAAGAAATTCGACTTAAAAGAATTATGTATTTCTATTTTTCATAGCAATAAACAAATCTTTGTATTAGGTGAATAATTTTGCATCTAATTATTTTCCGGAGTGCTAAGGGTTAAATCAGTAAGTACCAATAGTCCTTTACTGATGTGGTGTTTAGAGGCGGGTACCAGCTCTGATAACGTCCTCATCATCTAACCACGGTTCAATTCAAAATTGCGAGGTCCATCGCAAAATATACCTATTGTTGCTTGGCACTTTACTTGAACTATTATCTACAAAAAAATTGAACGTTTAAATTTTTTTAAAAAAATCAAAAATATATGCTGCAAGATTATATATTTTAGCGTTTAAAAGATAGCACATAACATATATATACTTCAAACAGAGTCTTATAGTAAAAAAACGACTGCTCTATTATAACTTCTAATAGTATACTATTCAATCTTCCTGTAAAACTCTTTCCTTTATCATGAACATAGCATTAATTTTGTAGTAAAAGTAAAAAAAGTTGGAAATAAACGATGGAGGGATACTTTCACAAAAATGGTTTTATCTTTAAATTCTTTCTCTAAAAACGTGATTCTCCTGCAAATGATGCTTACTACTTTGATTAAACTAAACCATTCTGAAAGTCATCCATATCTTTTCTTTTCAGTAACCGTATCATTTTTTCTGCAGTTCTTATTGCTGTGATATCATTCTCCCAGGTCTGAAAGAGCAACGTCTGTAAATAAAAGAAACTCTCTTGAGATCTGACTAAAATATGAAAGTCACTCCACTTGTGACTGCTATCGATCGTTACTGACAGAGAATTGCTGAATAGTAAGAGAGTTAAGAGAGAATAGTAAGAGAGTAAACGGAGAGTTTTGGTTTGTATAAAGGGATTATCTGTTACTTGTAATATTTTGGGTGGATAAAAAATATTTCAACCTATTTTAGATGAAATCTGGATTAGGATTTTATATTCATAAACATATATGCATCTATAGTGATTTTTAAGGACATCCTTACCACAATGGACAGAAATGGAGGATGCCTTCTATCACGCTACAAATTTTCTAAAGTATCAATATCTGAAGCCCAAAATTTTTTTGATGTAAAAATTATTGTAAGATCAAGATATACTAAATATCAAATTGAACATTTTAACTAGCAAGAGTAACGGTGAACTTGTTAGCAAAGAAAGACGGCTGGTATTGATTATTTTCTTACTATTGGCTGTATTTTGATTCATTACTGATTAAAGAATTAAATTTAATTAATTAGTATCTCTCTAACGGCTTACTGGTGTTACTTATGGCACTTTAAATCCCACTTGTCAGCAATTTAAGCCGAATGAACGTCTCTTGTTTTTCAGTATCGCCAACGAGGGACAAGCGTACGACGAAGCTACATCCCATAAAATGTTTCCTCGAATGAAATGAAATCTGCTATGCATATTTAAATGTCTTATGCCAGAACTTAATTTCTTGAACGTCCAAGCACCGCGTGCTCGTGCAAGTTAAATTATATTTTAATTCATTTTAGTTGTTTCATTGAATGAGTCACTTTAGTATTGCAAACGACCATAAATAACTTTGTCTCGCATTGATTGTTTTCAAAAATTATCGCATTTCCTGTTTATTTCATTTCATATAATCACGTGGTCAGAATGACATTTTTTCTAAGTTTTATTTGCTGTAATCATTAAATTAATTTTTAATCAGAGCTTTTCGTAAATGCAATGGCAACACGTTATTAAAAGCTGATTTTTTTTTAGATGCTCGCACTGATATTTATTTATTTATTGCCTACGGATTAATTCTTTTATTTTTCGACAATGGATTTTTGTTGACGCTAAAAACCTTATTCCAAAAAAGCATCATGTTCTGACATAATAATAAATATCTTCCTTTTGAACATATATATTTAGAAGTACTATTGCCGGTGCCCTGGCATAGAGGTAGCACGTCTTCCTCGTGTTCTCGGAGTTCCATATTCGAGTCCCGATTCGGGCATGGTTGTTCTTCTATGTTCAATCTGTAACGTGTGTGAATATGACAACCTGTAAAAAGGGTGTGTGCAAACGAAAGTGATGAGTGAGTAGCAAAAATCGAACACTTGGCCCTAGTTGACACTACTACAAAACGAGAGATGCTGATATTACATCTAAATCGCTGACTATTTCAACGAGGATGTCGATGTCAAGTGCCATAAGAAACAACAGCATCAACAGAATTACTATTTAACAAGGTTGTATTTAAAAGAAGTATAGGTCCATGAAAATAATATATATAGAACAAAAAAAAACAATATTCATTATTGAAAAAATATTGATTCATAGCTTTCTTCCTTAACGTTTAGATCAACAAATCATTTTGCTGCTGTTGTCACTTATTATATGTATGCTGACAGATTTGTCAGTGATTTAAGCAGCAACATCGTGTATTGTTATCATGTCAGAACAAGATATTGTTTTAGGAATGGGGTATTGTGGCATCAACAAAAACCCGTAGGCGAAAAAAAAAGTTTAATCCGTAGGCGAAAAATAAATATATATATTACCTGCACGAACCTCTAAGAAAATCAGCTTTTAATAACGCTTTGCAAATGCATTTACAAAAGCTCTGATTCAAATAAATAAGTTAATGACTACAGCAAATAAAACCTAGAAAAATGCCATTTTGAGTGCGTGATTATATGAAATGAAATAAATAGCGAACGTGATATTTTTTTAAACAATCAATGCGAGACAAAGTTTTTTGGATCGTTTGCAACACTTAAGTGACTCATTCAATGAAACCATTAAAATGAACAAAAATATAATTTAACTCGCACGAGCAGGTGATGCTTGGTCGTTCAAGAAATGATGTTCTGACATGACACATTGAAATATGTATAGCAGATTTCATTTCAATCTTTTTTTTTCATTAGCCCCAACTAAGGCAACGAGTAAATCTTGGCTACCTCATTCGTCACATTCGCTAGCACAATTGCTTGCGATAGGGGGCATATTTACAACCGCACACACAGAAATCAGAAGAACCATGCACAAACTGGGACTTGAAACCGGGACGCCCAGTTCACGTAGAAGAGACACTACCCCTATGACATCATAGATCCTTGGGACCAACATAGATCTTATGCATCTTATAGATCTGAACATGGCTATTCGACATCTGAGACAACGAACTTTTAATCAAGTAAATCACCATCACTCTATCAAAGGAAAAGCAATGCTGCATTTTTTTATGTATTGATTTACCATCCATTATCTTAACATCATTAATAATAACAAACGAACTTTTACCTTAACATTTGTTCTAATGTCTATTAAAACTCCTTTGTTGTATTAATAAATCAAGATTTTCTGATGTCTTTGGAGGTCATTTACTCCCAAGTATTGGTTTTTTTTCTGTTTTCTTCATTGGGGGTGTTCGACATATGTTTGTTTCGGAGAGATATTTCTTGTTCTGCAGATTTTGGTAGGTCACAGTGACAAAGGAGGAAAAATAATGTATTGTACTCCTGTGTTACCAAAAAAGCAATTAATATGATCAATATCATTTTTTGGGCATGGCGTTTGAGTTATGAGACAGCAGGTTGCAAATCATACTCTTCTTAATTTTTATCCCAGGATAAGAAATATAACATCGTAAATCACGAAACTTCCTCTAAATAAATGATATTAATCTAAAGAGAACCATCTGTTCGTAGTATAAAACGAAATCTCCTGAAAACATCTGTATGTTTGAATCACAAAAACTAGAGAAATAGTTAACGGATATTGGAGATGATTATACAATTTTGTAAAGCATTTATCGGGGAATTTTTTAGTACGTAATAGGAATATTGAAATAAGAAAAGAAGTTTCATAATTGCGATTTTAACTATGTACCTATCCGCTCATAGATGAAAACTTCAAACTGTGCATGTGCAAATAGAAAGAACTGTGATTTGCATATCCCATATATTTTTTGGTCACATTTCATTTTAAACCGCTATTCAAATCTCATGCCCACACCCACCAATGTAAATTCAGTCTTGGGGGAAAAGGAAAGAATCGTTTGGTTAGCGAATATCAGAATATTGTTATTGTTGTTGCTACTAATGGCACTTACCATGGACAAACCCCCCGCTGATACAGCAGCAGATTTAAGCCAAAAGGAACGTCTCTTGTTTTTGAAGAAGCGCTGAGGGCCAAGAGTACGACTTAGCTACACACTCACCACATTCACTTGCACAGCCCCTTTTTACAGGGGGACACATTCACACACTTCACAGATAGTCAGAAAAACAACCAAGATCAAAAAAGGGACTCGAACACGGGACTCCCACAACACGAGGAAGACGCGCTACCTCTGTGCCAGAAAGTCGGCGAATATCAGAATGTCCTCACTTAGGGAAGGAGAGTCTTTTGATGAGCGAAATAACCGTCTTTCTTTAAATCGCACTGCAGCTCAATTGTGGAGACAGAATGAATCTCCTGAGGAGCGAAATGATTGACTGTGTTTTGCCTACGGACATATCATGTTTTTACTTTTTTAGCAGTCTAGATATTCCTGAATGTGTGCTGTAAAATTATTTTGTAAGTATTTTTGATAGTTTCAAAACAAATATTTTTTTTAATGTTTGTTTGATGCGTATCATGTTCATGTCATATCGAGTGGAGGTTGAACTTAAAGTTAATTTTTCTTCTTTTATTCTACGCCACAGGCAATGGCGTGAACGTACTGTTAGTATTTACTACATGAGGAACTATAGTTATTTATATATATATTTAATTGAAGTCTTTTTTATAGCACTCGGAACTTTAAAAAAATAATGATATAACTCTCCACTTAAGAACACTGCAGCAAAACAAATACGTACATATGTGGACTAAAGTATTATGAGCATAAATTAAAATCTAAGCGTAATGTTGCTAATAATAAGACAGCTAAAACTATCACCCAATCATTTTGCATGTTCATGATAACATATTTTTGATGGAAAAATTAATAAATTCATTTTTACTGTTTCGTATATAACGTAGAAAGGAAACATCGTAATCATGAAACAATTCTAAATCCTGATTTTGAAGGATCTTCCTGTTTTAAATCTCCCTCAGTTTGAAAAACACATTTATGGAAAACACCTGTCTATATTTCTGAAGGTGAAAAAAATAAACACGCTTTGATCGAGATGGTTCATATTTGACATATGTTAGGTATATCGAATTTGAAGATTTCTTTCAAATTTTTAGCAAAGTCTGTCCTTCCAGCTCTTTTTATATAAAATTACATGATAACTAGAAAAAACCAAACTCTGCTATAGCTAAAACTAAATCTTCTTGATAACTAAAATCTGCTATTCACATTTCAATGTATCACGTAAAAACTCAATTTCTTGAACGGCCATACACCGCGTGCTCGTGCGAGTTAAATTTAATTTTTATTCATTTTAATAGTTTCATCGAATGAGTCACTTTAGCACTGCCAAAGATAAAAAAAAACTTTGTTTCGCACTTATTGTTATAAAATATTACATTTCCTATTTATTTCCTTTCATATAATCACGTGCTCAAAATAACATTTTTCTGGTTTTTATTTGCTGTAGTTATTAACTTATTTTTTAAAATTAATTTTTAACGTGATGGCAACAGCTCACCTTTTGAGATGCTCGAGCATGGTTATTCCATGTGCCTTCTTAGCGGGTTGGATAGTCTGTCTATGACTAATCACACAATCTCAGTAGCAATAAAAATAACATGTGAAAGAATAAAGAAAAAATCAGAATACTTTCCGCAATTTAAAAATATATATCAAAAATAAAGTTTTGAGTGTAAATTTATAAATTGATTAAATTTTCTATAAGATTAAAATATTAAAAAAACTATGAACTTAATTTAAATAGGTTCTTGTCAATATCACAAACAATTTTGCAAATAATCTTCTACAGATACTTTCTTTCTTTACTTCTATTAAACAGCAATCAATATGTTATGCATAGTTATGTTTTTACTCATATCTGCATTCCCACCAGTAATTCTGAAAGTAATTTTTTTTCCTTTTCGCCAGCGTTTTCTCTACAAATTCTTCTGATATAAATAATCATACAATAAATCATTATTTTACCTTCAATATTGGCAGAAAAACGGTGGCATTCAGCTAAGATTCTTGATAACTGTTTCTTTTACAGATTCAAAAACAAAGCGTTCGTGGGGAAAAGCTTTCAACTTACATATAATCTCAGAGGACGCTTTAGATTGTGTTTCATTCTTCTAATGATTTTCATAGCACGATAACGGAAACTGCTTTTATAGGAAAGGAGAATAAGAATTATTTGTTCTTGTTCTCTTGCTAAACTTGTTTCCCTAGTGTTAATTTTATAGCAATCCCACATGATTCAGAAATATTTTCTATGCATAAATAGGTTGTAAATATTTTTGTATTATCCTTTGAATTTAGAAACTCCTTTTTTAGATATAACTGTTTCGGAGTTTTAATATAATTAATAATTTTTCATGTCTTTTGCTAAAACGTTTTTTTTTTTATCATTTAAATTACAGTATTTGAATATGAGCATTTTTTTTTACTTTCTCATATACGAAAGTGCACATGTCAAAACATTGGAATTCAACATTTTGAATACCTATATCTTTAGGCCTCCATGAGTCCGGAAAATACAGTTTTGGAATTGTGTCCATCTCTAGGTTTCTGAACAAGATAATTAAAAATACCAGTTGATCTGGAGGTGCGCAGGCTCAGAAGTAGTGTGTCTGCTTCCCGGCTTCGAGTCCCGGTTGGGGCATGGTTGCTCTTCTGTTTTCTATCTGTAAGGTGTTTGACTATGCCCCCCTGTAAAAAGGGGCTGTGCAAGCGAATAAAAAAAAGCGAAAATGTCGTACTCTTGTACCTAGTTGGCGCTACTACAAAACGAGATATCCTGATATCAGGCCTAATTCGCTGACTACCTCAGCAAGTTTGTCCATGACAAGAGCTATAAGAAATGACAAAAACAGTTTTTGAAGCAGATGATAATTATATCGTTCGAAATATAGATGTCTAAGGAAATGAAATAAATCTGAATTTAAACAAAATTTAATTGAAATTCAAACGCAAAAACGCAATTGCATTGATAAATATCCGGTTTCTCTACAGATATACGTTGTTTGTCTACATAATCATATAATGACTACTCCAACCCGAGAGTCATATCGAAATCACTGGTAATGAGTCATATCGTGATAATAAATCATATCGAAATCACTGGTAATGCTTCAAAGAGTGAGTATTTGCTTCTACAGAGAGACACCTCATTCAGTGATGAGAAAAATGTAATCTAACTTCATTTTTACTCGCTCTGGCAGGAGTCATGGAGATGACTTGTTCGCATTATAATGGAAGGAAGGGAACAGTCGCTTCTGAGGGAATGGACTCCTGAGCATCCGAGGGCAGAAGTCTGCCACCTAGCTCATATGAAGGTGACACACTTATCACATTCACTTGCATAACCCCTTTTTACAAGGAGTCACGTTCACACACCTCACAGATAGAACATAAAAGAACGATCATTCCCTAACCGGGACTCGAACCCGGCACGGACAAATCACGAGAAAGACTCGCTACATCTGTGCCAGTACACCGGCAGTCATTGATATGTTCAAACTAATAATAAACTATTATTATCTCATCCACTATAAACACTATAAAACCTATTATTTCATTCTGACCTTGTTTACCAATGCGAGAAATAGACTTAAATGATCTTGAAACCACATTTACCACACACGTATAACGCATAAAAAATTTTATTCGGCAATCAAAAATCATTCTGATTTAGATATCAAATAATTTAACGATATTCACCTTTTAGTATAGTGTCCTGGTTTTACCCTCATCGTTTAAGATTTTTCCAATTTTCAACACTGAGCATTTAAAGGCTTTTGGGGAAAGTACCCAAGACAATCTTTTTAAATTTTTAAAAACAATTCGCTTTATCTTCTTATTTATCATTTACTTTTTTTCTTCTTTTTACTTGATGTAAAATGCAATGATGTTGATGCAATGTTCAAAGACATTGCAATATGGTTGTTGTTACTAATGGAACTTGCTGTGGACAAGAGCGCTGACGGCCATCAGCGATTTTAAGCCGAATGAGTGTCTCTTCTTTTTGAATTAGTGCCAACTAAGGTCAAGAGTACGACTTAGCTGCTCATTCATCACATTTGCTCGCACAGCCTCTTTTTATAAGGGAGCACATTCATACCTCACATAGATCACAGATAGTAAACAAAACAACCATACCTTAAATGGGACTCTAACCCGGACGCCCAGATCACGAGGAAGACATGCTACCTCATGGCCAGGCTGCTGGTACATTGCAATGTAATTTTATCAATCAGTGGGTTGATCTGTAGAGAACATCGCCCCCTTGGCGCACTTCCCGGGGAAGATATCCTCCAGCGACAACATAGGGTTGCCATGTTAGGAGCTAAATATCCTTGGCAATAAGCGGGTGGTGCTCTCTACTGTCGCACCCAATTAGCGTCTACTTTTAAATATTTTACATAAATACAAATTTTTTATATTTTAGCCATGTGTCTGGCACAGAATAGTCAGGTATAGCTCTTGCGCACTAAACTTCACGATAAAATCCAATCCATCCACCTTGCTCTGAAACCCATGGATAAATCTAAATGATCGGACAGCTGCAACAACATTAGTAGAAGGATTATATCTTAAGGGACATCGCCGACTAAGATATAATCCTTCCAGTAAGAATCACGTCCCGTTATATGTAAGGAATAGCCAACTACTAGGCCTGAAGCTCCTTAACTTCATTACTGAGATGTCACCGGTCGGATTGTTTGCATCCATAATAATATTCATAAGCTGAATATTAATAATTACTTTGCAAGATAGTTTAAGAATAATACAAAAAAGATCAAAATCTTTACATTAGCAACAACTCTCATACTATACGTATGTTAGTTGATATGTAATAAAATAACATAAATGTCCATCTATAGGTGGTTGGTCATCCAAATAATGAAAATATTTCTGAATAAAAAGTGACAATTTTGAAGTAAGCATTAACATATAATAATAGCCCACAGTATTTTTATAAATAGCGTCATATATTCTGGTAGTATATATTAGCTTTATTAAAGTTCTTTAATTCTTAGATTTTTTTTCTGTAAAAGAGTAAAATAATGGGACTCTCAAATTTTTTAAGAAATCATATTATGGGAGTCCATCTAGCTGGATCAAGTGAGACCGAAAAATCCCGACTTTTATGTGTTTCTTAGGGCATAGTATCTAAAGTGAGGATAGAGTACACACAGTGTAGCTTGACAAATTCAGCAAATCAAAATAGTGTGTGGAAAGAGAAGCTCAGTGAAAGAGATGGACTGGCATTGAAGCAAATTCTAGTGTCTAAGAAGCGAACAACCGCAGAAAATAACCCCCAGAGAAATTTACCTATCTGAGTATTCCCGTGTCAGTGATTACAGTTAGAAGGCATCTTCATAAATGGAATATTTATTGCAGAGCAGCAATTCCCAAGTCACTTGTCACAACTGTTAATGATAAACGTTGATTAATGTAGTGTCACATTCATAAAACCTGGTCGATTAATAAATGGAAGAAATTAATATGGTCTGGGAAATGGTTTTTCACACTTTTCCCTACAACACGACGGGTACGGATATTGAGGACACCTGCGTAAGTGTACCATCGAGATTGTCACTTGCCAATTGCCAAGCAGGGATGTGGATCTGTCATGATACCATGTCATGGTTATCAGAAGGCGCAACCATAACTCTAAAAAAATCACTGTTGAGATGTATAAAAAAATTTTCGTTTAACAGGTCCATCCTATGATGTAAACTTCGTTTCCTGTAAGGGACAGAATTTTCTAGGATGATAATGCATCTATCAACGCTTAGAGACTTGTCCAGTCATGCTTTAATGAACACGAGGATGAAGTTAAACATCTGCCTCAACCCACATATTCAACCGAAGTGCCATATAATTGAACCGGTATGGTCTAATTTAGAGCGTTCATCGCGAAATCAATATCCTTCATCAGCATCCCTCCCAAACATTTCACATGGAGGAATCTCAGGGAGGAATATTACAATATTTCTCTAAACACTATTCAACACCTGTATGAATCAATTCCTAGACGAATCCAAGCTGTATTGCATGCCATAAACTATCCTATACCATACTAATACTATTTTTTATAGATCTAAGGATCTATTAATTTGATAGTCACCTTTAATTACACGTTTTAATTACCTTTGGAATTTGTCATTTATAGATATTGACACTGATAATATCTTGCACATTCTATATTTCTTATATTTCAACTTCAAGGATAATATTATCGAAGCACTCGTCCTTAAAGCAAAGGGCTATTTCTTTCATGTAAGTGACTGTTTAGGGCTATGGCTTATAGTAGATTAACAAGAGCTAGGTAGATGCTTGGTGAAAAATGTGTGTAAACTTTGGTTGGACTTTGCATGAAGCTAGGATTTTGTTTGATTCAGAAGGTGTGGGTAATTAAAGGGAGTGATACTATTGCTTGTTACGAGTGGTGTGGATGAGTGGGTAAGATTCAAAAAGCAAACGGAGACTTTGCGAATTTCTTCTGATGTGGAAAATTTTGAGAGGACATTTAAGTAAGAATGAAGAATTAAGTCTAGGAAAGAATTTAAGTATTCTTGTCATCGCTGAGAGGTACTTCACCAACTATTTATAGCCTCAATGTAGAAGATACTACTTTAAAATAAATGAAATTCATTCATTTTTGGCGACAAATGATATGTTTTTATTTCTTACAAAATTTATATAATTCAATTAAAATCAATTATTTATCATGCTTCAATGATTTTATTCCGACTTTCATTCAGTTCTGTTCAGTTCATTGCTGATCTTTTAATTTCGGAGATTACAATTCAAAGGTTTTGGAAACTTTATTTACTTTGGAAAGTCTTCCTATTTTATTCTTAAAGATTTTCAAAATGATAAGCTGATTATCATCAATCAATGTACTTTATCACGAACGGCAATGTAAATATCTTAAAAATTCTGAACTTCAACGGTGAAAATTCTGTAGCTTTTTACATAAGGGTATCTAAATATTTTGGTCTTTAGGCGTTAGCCGTGCATCAACGAAATATCTCCAAAGAAGTGTGGCGGAATTCTACATTATTTGGCGATTTTTTGCTTTAAAATCCCAGTAAGAAATTTGGCGGAATCCCACATTATTTGTCAAAATTTTTGCTTTAAAATCACTGTAAGAAATTTGGCGGAATTTTACATTATTTGGAGATTTTTCGCTGTCACCCAGCTAGTGGTAAAGTACCGATATTTTTATAACTATTTGAAGCTCTCTGGGAAAATTTTATTTTATAGATGTATTTTTCCTGAAAATAATAAAGTGAGCCTAAATAAAAGTTGACAGTTCTTGATAATAATATTTAAAAAGATTCTGCATCTGTATTCTTCTAAATTTTATCAGACATTTTTGAAGGAATTTTCCATAGATAATATTTTTTGAAACTGCATTCTCTTTTTGTACTAAAAATTATTTAATCTTCCTTTAAAAATTGGAAGCATGGACATTAGTTGTAAATCTGGAGCTCTTTTATTTATTTATTTATTTGATGTTTCAAATTTACTGCATACCCCGTATACATGAAAGTAAATATAATGTTTATTTAAAAAATGTTAACCTTTTATAAGGAACGTAATTTGAGTATTTGATATTGCTTATCTATTAATGAAATCTTTAAAAATTTCAATAAAAATGAATTAGTCACACTTATAGTTTGACATAAACTTTAAATAGACATTTTAACTTTAAAAAACAAAAAACTAATACCTTTAAACAAATTTTAATTTCTGATTCAATTTCAATTCCCAATGCTGAACAATATATGCTTTGTAACTTTGATTCAATTTATATTTGCAAATCTAAACTTAATGAGCGCATTCTTTTTTCCATATTTAAGAATGAATATGAAAAAATATGAATGAAAAATTCCCGAATTATTTTGGAAAATTATATATTATTATAACTTTTTGTTAATAAAAATAATTGAAATCAGTATGGAAGTACAAGATAGGTTTTTTTTTAAAAAAATAGAGTAGTTACAGAAAATAAAATATTAATAATCTATATCAGATATATCGAGGATATGATTGATTTTACTACATTTCTAAAACAAATCAAATATGAAAAAAAAATTTTTTTCACATTCATGAAATGCATGATAAGCTTTCTGGCATTAATCATTCACGTTCCCACAGAAAACAGTCCTACGTGAGGTAAACAACATGCCATAAATCAGTCTCAACAGTTCAGTCTTTGGAGGGAGAATAGCTCTACCGACAAAAATAAAAGAATACAGTTGCGCTGCTATGCACAACCACAACAAATAACACAGTGTTTACGTGAAGAAAGGCATTTCAACTTGCTCATCATCGCGAAGTAAGGACACTGGGGCTTTCACAGATTTTTATAACCCTATCATGGGAACCGCTTCGAAAGGAAACTGGAATAAGTGCCGTTTTTATTGTTGTTGCACCGAAGTAGAGTCTCTACGGTCGGTTCCGCTGCATTCCTACATGATATGGTTGAATCTTCAGCAATTAAATAAGCGGAAGCGATTTTATTGTAGATTTGATTTCTATAGTTGTTGTTTTGAAGAAAACATTAGCAGGTTTTTTTTTTTAACTTAAAAAAGGCTATTCCCTTAGAAAGTGTTTACATGTTACGTATTATCGTGATAGAACATGATGTTGTTTTGGGGATGAGGTTATTGTAGTCAACAAAAGTCCGTAATCGAAAAATAAAAATATCTGTAGATGAAAAATAAAAATTTTATTATCTGCACGAGCATCTCAAAAACTTAGCTTTTAATAACGCTTTGCCATGGCATTTACATTTGCTGTGATTTAAAAAAAATAAGTTAATGACTACAGTGAATGAAACCTAGAAAAAATGTCATTTTGAGCACGTGATTATATCAAATGAGATAAATAGGAAATGTGAATTTTTTTTCAAACAATAAATGCGAGACAACGTTTTTTGGATCGTTTGCAATACTAAAGTGACTCATTCGATGAAACCGTTAAAAGAAGTAAAAATATAATTTTAATTGCACTAGCAGGTGGTGCTTGGCCGTTCAAGAAATATTGTTCTGACATGATACATAGAAATATGCATAGCAGATTTACTTTTTATCTTTTAATTTATTCTCTTGAAATAATAAATGTTTTCTGGAGCGCATAACTTACATCGGTTAAAAAGATAGTATAATATATTATTTACATTATTATGTTTTTGTAAGCCTTCAGTTTACATTGCTCGAATGAGAATTTTTATTTCGTATCCTTTTTTAAAATAATAACTTTTTTGATGATTTTATTTCCTATTTTATTTAGACGTTATTATTAAAGAAGTTTTTAATTTAAAAATTTGCATTCTTATTTTCCATTATTTTTTCCTAACTATATTTACAGTTCTCTTTTAATATTACTATTTCGAATTATAATGAAAATGAAAGCTCACTTGTGTGTGTAGAAGAAAGATTACTAGTGTTATAAATACCAAACTTTCAACATATATGTTTGTAATGACGAAACTGTTCACTTCAGAATGAGTCTTTACTTTTTAAAAAATTAGCAACATTTTAGCATTTCTGCCAAATAGCTTGTGAAATAGAATCAATTTCACAAGAGCCTATAATTCAAAAAACTATCTTATCTAATATATATAATATTCTTCTAGTAGAAGTTATATAAGTTTAAAACATTCAAAATACTTTACT
>JAOUZG010042400.1:3249-19745 GCA_026289955.1 Argiope argentata
CCTTACTCATTTGGCGATGGGAAAAGGAAGATTTTTGGCGGGAAAATTAGTTTTTAATTAATAAAAAATTGACCACTTAATTAATCAAAATACATATTAGTCTGTGCTGTATTCCAGACTATAATCTATGTCTGTGCTAAATTTCCTCCAATTTTATTCAGCCATTCCAGCGTGATTAATTAATATCCTTCATCCATTCAAACTTTCACATTTATAATAGTAGTGAGAGTTTGAAGACTTGTAAACCTGATATAATGTATTAAATTAAACAGCGCGTATAACTGAAATACAAGTACACTTGATTTAAAAATATGAACAATAATAAAATCTTCTGAAAAAGTTTCTTTTAAAACAAAATATTTACATTCTATTTATCCTTTGAAATTATGTCTTGCAGATGTTTTCGAACTTTTGAATGAACTTCAAACAGTTTTTTTTTCTAACAGTTAACATCTCTAACTTTTTAGATAGTTATATTTTAAAAATACATGAAGCGAAATGATAAAATTTCTTAGGAATATCTTAATTGTAAAAATTAAAAAAGTGATAGTAGAAAGTTAAAGCAAGAAATTTAGTAATGCTGCTTTATTTTTCTTAATGGAATTGCTATCACAGAATAGATATTAATAACGGCCTTGAATAAATATTGATCCTTGTAAAACACATATCTTTGTATAATAAAACTAGGTTAAAAAAATTAAAATTCTTCTTAAAAAAAGTTTCTTTTAGAACAAAATATTTATCTTCCATTTAACTTTTGAAATGGAAGACGTTTTAGAACTTTTGAAATTATCCAAGCTTTGTTTTTCGTACAGTTAGCATCTCTAACTTTTTAGCTAATTAAATTTCATAAATACATGAAGCAAAATTATATAATTTTTTAAACCGTATTTATGGTAGAAAGTAAAAGCAAAAAACGTTAGCAAAGTTTCTTTATTTTTCTCAATGAAATTACCATTAGAGATTGAATATTAATAACTGTCTGAAAGAAGTATTTATTCTTGTAAAACACATATATCTGTGGTGAAAATGCTATTAAACAATGGGTATTTTAAAACTGCATGTTTATTAATGTAATATTAATATTTATTATTTCAATAACAAATATTTGCTGCTAGGAGAGCGTGGTTGAAAACATAATAGCATATCTACCCGATGAGTCTATTTTCATATAATAGAGAACATCAAAATAATGATGTATAGTATCACAAGCATATTGTTCTTCAATTTACTCTCTATTTTATGTTTCTAAATTCATGTTTGAACTTGCTTGTCTGAGTTCGAAAGTTTTTTTGTTTTTCTCGAAAAACCAGAGAATGATAAAATTATATATATATATATATAAATATTCTTTACACACAAATTTTTTTGTTTTTTTATTCCACAATTAAATTTTTAAATGATGTCTTTAGTGATAATTTTCATCCATTATTCTTCAATATACTCTCTATTTTGTGTTTCTAGTCTCATATTTGAACTTGCTTCTCTGAGTTCGAAGGTTTTCCGTTTTTCTTGAAAAATCAGAGAATAATTAAATTATATATGTAAATATTGTTTACTCACAAAAGGTTTTTTTTTATTTTCCGGTATAAAATTTTTAAATCATGTCTTTAGTGATACTTTTTATCCATTATTCTTTAATTTACTCTCGATTTTGTGTTTCTAGCCTCCTGTTTGAATTTGCTTCTCTGAGTTCGAAGGGTTTCTATTTTTTTCAAAAAATCAGAGAATAATAAAATTATACATATATGAATATTCTTTACACAAAAAATATTTTGTTTTTATTTTCTACTATTAATTTTTTTTAAATAATGTCCTTAGTGATAATTTTCATCCATTATTCTCCTATATACTCTTTATATTGTGTTTCTAGCCTCCTGTTTGCACTAGCTCGTCTGAGTTCGAAGGTTTTCTGTTTTTCTCAAAAAATCAGACAATAATAAAATCTTATAAGTAAATATTCTTTATAAACACATTTTTTTAATTTTCCGCTATTAAATTTTTAAATAATGTCTTTAAAAATAATTTTTTTTTATTGTTCTTCAATTTACTCTCTATTTTGTATTTCTAGTCATGTTTGAATTTGCTTGTCTCAGTTAGAAAATTTTCTGTTTCTCTCGGCAAATGACAGAATAATAAAATTATAAAAAATATTAACACATACAATATTTTTTTTATTTTCCGTCTATGAAATTTTTAAATAATTTTTAATTAAATTTTGGAATTTTTAGTGATAACGTTTATATCCGTTTAATTATATTAATTTTTATATAACTGTAGTAACTATAGAAATGACACATTGCTAAGAATGTTTAATATTGATTCAGTTCACAGTTCATATCCAAAGAACAATGAATTTTATATATATATTAAATATACTAGTGTAATGCTGCTGAGTGAATGCCAAACCAAATATCAAACTAATAATGATATAAAGGGTAACTTATCAATGAATTTGGCGAATTTTCTCCAAAAATTAGGGACAACAATTCTTTGAGTATCTTAATATTAACTTTGTTATTATTCGAGATTTATTGTTGAAGAACTTTCGCTGGATCTTTTATATGGAGACAGATGTCGTACATAGTAGTGTTCACATACTGTACAAAATTACATACGATTTAACAATATGGGAATTATTATATATTACTGATAAGAATCTTGAAATAATTTAAATTTTTGTGGTAATATTATCTCTTGTTCAACTATAAGCGATAAAAATCAATATACATTACTGAAAATGTATAAGATAAAAAGAGATATATATAATAAAATTGAATTTTTAATTTAAATGATATTTCATCATGATCTAGTTATTAAATTTTTAATATATTTACTGAAATTAAATATTTAAAGTTCCAAAAAATATTTTACAGCTAGATATTACATATTTCAATATAGATTTTAAAAAAATCTTTTTCTCGAATTTTTATATACTATTAAAATAACCATGAAATAACTTTATCCGAGTTTTTTGATAGTTACTTAATCTCATGTGATTCCACCGTAATATCCCGAATGAAATCTCTAGATATTTCTTGTTTTTTTTTTAATCTTATAAGCACCAGCATTTCTTTCATTTAATAGTTAACTATCATTCAAGACAAAACGAAGAACTGTTCAGATGTTTCTGATTCCTTCCGCAACTAACGAAATATGATTTTCGCTCTCTGAGGAATTTATCCAGATATTTTTAATGTTTTTAAGAGTGATTTAGAAATGAATTCCTTTAAGACCCAGACATCGTTGTAGGTAAAGATTATTACCCTAAATTTAGAAATCAGACGTAAAATATCACTTGGGTACATTATATAATAAAAACAAATAATAAAAAGGAATGAAAAATAAAATTAAATTTAAAATAGTTTTAAAAAATTCACTTTAGAAAGTATCTTTTCAGTTTTCTGAGTGTTCAAAAATATTTTTTATCACTCATCCATCAGCATCAAAATGAAGAAAGAATTTATATTCCTGAATTTTAAAACCAATTTTCTAAAAACGAATTATTCAAAGGATAAAAAGTCTAATGTTCAGGAATTTTAAAACCAATTTCTAAAAAAACGAATTATTCAAAAAATAAGAAGTCAAAAGTTTGGAAATTTTAAAACCAGTTTTCTAAAACGAATTATTCAGTCAGTAAAAGATCAAATGTTTTGAAATTTTAAGAATTATAAGTTCTTACTTTTAACTGCAACACTTTCCTGCTAGATCTGTAGTGGTCACAAAAAACGCTATGTCAAGAATAATACCACTAGAGGTACTGAGTCAGAGGTGAGAGTTCTCTATTTCAGATCTAAATTACGATCTGTGGGTGATTGAAAGAAAACATTGAATGAAGTCCCCTCCATAAATAGGGTTTGTGACGTGTGTGAGCTAGATAACAGACTTCTGCTCTCGTGTCCTCAGGGATACATACCCTCAGAAGCTACTGCATCTCTCCTTCCATTATAAAGCGAAACACGAGAACAACAACAATTGTAATTTTTGAATAAAAAGTAACTGAACTCAACTTTTTCATCTTAAAACCTAACTAGAAATTGAATTTAAAAAATTGCTTTTTATATTACTTGTTATTTAGTAGTATATAACCTTTTTTTTTTACTTTCTCGTCCACGTTGTATAAAAAAAGTATGCATGTTGGAATCAAAAATTCTTTCTCTTTAAAATTGTAGTCAAAAGCGATATAAATTTCGACTTTCTGCCTTTCTGTTCTTAAGCTTTTACTTGGGCATGGTTCTGACAAAAAAAATTCTCAAACTAATATTTTGAAAAATTATTAATTTCCATTAATTAAAAATTAAGTATTACTTTTATCATTTGAAAAAAGAATAAGAATGCGATTTCCAGTTAGCATCGATTCTCTTTTCATTAAGTAAGCAGTTTAAAATATGCAGTTTTATGATTAAGTTTATCACTGGCTTCTATTGCTGATTCTAAACATTTGAAAATCCTTTATCACACAAATTATGATAATGCCATTTAATTATATATACTTAAATACTTCAAACAGATGTTTTTAAATTTTGTTATTAGAATTAATTCTTGAATAATTGCTTTTAATTCCATTGTTAATTAATAGATCACATTCCATTGTTTCCTCATTAATTCTTCCTCATTTGTTGTTACCATTGTTTCAGAAAATATAATTTTTACTTGCTTTATCAAGGAGGGTAGACATTCAATTATCTCTTTAGAACCATCTAAATTTGCATATTCTTAAACACGTCAAAAATATCTCCATTACAATAGAATTAATCTCCGAAACCTATTAAAGCAATATTGAATTTTTAGGTATTTTAATTCTTAACATTTGATTCTTTCACTTTTGATATGAACAATAGAAGATTGCTGTTGGAGCACAATAAACTTTTATCTTCCCCATTTTGTAAAGCAATAGAAATTATGTATCATTAGAATAAATTAATTTTCTACTCATTAGAAAAATACATTTGTAATGCTTTATGTTTCATATTTACTGTCATGTTCATGAAGAGTAAAATTAAAGAATTCTGTAAACTATATGAAATTATTTTAATTTAGTTTATTAGACAACTTGTAAGGGAAAGATCACAGTGCATATTGTTCAAGCCAAATTAAACAATGACAAAAGTAGAAAACTCGCCAACCTTTAATTAATATGTTCATTATTTGCTCCAATAGTTCCCACTAACCTTAAAACATTTAGAAATGCTCACGATTGCTTTTGCATAAAGAGCTCTGTAGCGTATTCCGTGCGATAGCTTGTACCATGAGAAGACACTTTGAACGGAAAAGATTAGAGTGTATATTTCTAAAGCCAAATTAAATATAAACCAAAATGCAAAACCCACCAGCCCTCTAACCTCTCATTAGTATTTGCTCCGATAGTTCCCATTAACCTTAAAACATTTAGAATTGCTCGCGCTTACTTTTGCATTAACAGCTCTGTAGCGTATTCCGTGTGATATCTTCTACCATGGGAAGACATTTTCAACGGAATAGATCAGAGTGCATATCTCTAAAGCCATATTAAATATAAACCAAAATGAAAAACCCACCAACCCTCTAACCTCTCATTAGTATGATCAATATATGCTCTAATAGTTGACACTAACCTTAAAATGTTAAGAATGTCACAAGCTTGCGCGTGCATTAACAGTTTTGTAACGTATTCTACGCACCAGCTGCTTATAATGAGAAGACAACTTATATAGAAAAAATTACAGAGTATATCGTTAAAGCCAAATTAAACACTGGTATAAATTGAAAACACATCAACCTCTAATCAGTATGCTCATTATTTGATCCAATAGTTCCTACTATTCTTTAAATATTAAGAATTGGTCACTCTTGATTGTGCATGAATGCTCTATATCGCTTTTCTTGCTCCATCTGATTTTAACGAGAATTTAAAATTACTATCCAGCTTTTTATCAGTCAATTCTTTCAAAAAAGGTAGTTATGAATTTTTTGGACGATTAACCTTTCAAGAGGACTTGATTTAGTAATATAAACCCTTTCCATTCAGATGGTGGCTGTCACTTAACATTCAAGATCATGCATCATTTAGAGGTTTTATTCATTTAATTTAAAATTTTAGATGATAAAAATAGCTGCAGAGTGGTAAGAAGATGTAGATTAATTTTTGGGAAAGATTCAATTTATTTATATTATATACAGAGAAATTAAAAGGTCCTTGCATTTGTTGAGTATTAATACATCGAATTACTTTTCTGTGGTGAAAGGGTTAAAATAATTTTAGAGTTCAGATTAGTTTCAGGAAAGTATACAATTAAATTCTTATCACATTATTAGTCCTGATATACCAAAAAAAGTGTAATTTCTTTGAGATTAAATCAAGACAAAAGCAAAATAAATGTTCTGTTTCTATATATATATATATATATATATATATATAATATGGGCATCAACAAAATTAAAGAAAAAATTTCTCTGTTTGCGGGCACAAGTGAAAAGTCGCCAAATAATTTAAATCTGATAAACTTTTACAAATCTAACAGCACATTTTTTCTTTATAGAACAGATGTGAAGAATACATGTGTATATGTGCAAACACTATATTTCCACAATACTTTTTATTTATATTTAGATAATTCAGTAGTCAAATGGCTTAGAAGTCTTGTCTAAGGAACTTTTACTTATACATTTCTAAGATTATGTAATATGATATTGATTCAAATTGTTTAAAATCAATAAAACTATAATGCAAGTAAATAACAAACCAAAAAAATTTCATCGTATTTCTGAAATTTGTATCTGAGATCATTGAAAATTATTGAAACTTTGGATAATAAAGGCTATTTATAGCGTTTTCAATTCAATCAAGCTTTTATTTAATTTAGGATACAATTTATTTTAAAATCAAGACGAATTTCTATTATTCCAGAGTTCATTCATTAAACTAAAATTGCTCAATAAAAAGCATGAAAATAAAAATAAAAATCGCAGTGCATTTTAATTCAAAATTATAAATTAAATCAAGAAAGAAATACAAATGGAATTAAAAAAAAGACCCTTTGAGCTAATTTTAGAATTTAATAATAATAAGATTAATTTTAAGTTTTTTGTCCACATGAATACTTAAGATTCATGTGGACAAAAACTTAATTAAGTTTTTTACCCCACATGAATACAAAACTAATTAAAAAATATCTAGTAAACAGTTTACTTCCTGAACCAGACAGATTTAACCTCAGTTCAATGAAATTTAATTAATTTCCATTCTATATTTATACATTAATTTGTTTTACTAAAAATAAAAATACCTAAATAAGTATAATTATAACCTATTTGAAAGAGATTATTCTTTCTTGCATTATTTCTATAATTTCAAGTTCTAAAATTAGTAATAATATTTCATTTTAACATAAAAACATGTTCCTAAATGAAATTTTAATTTTAAACAATGTTTTAAAATAGAATATTAAACTTTGTTTTTGATTTTAATTAAAACTGCTGACAAAATACATTTTTTAGGAGATGGTATTCAAATCATTAGAATATGCATTGATATATTCTTTCACGTTCATATATATAATTAACTTTTTTACTTTTTATTATATATATATATATATATATATATATATATAATTTCTGTTTGTTAACATATTTATATTTTTGCAATTTTTTTTCTTCAGGCTTTCTAATTTTTTTCAACATTTTTCTAAATATTTTAACAGATGCAGACGAATTTAAATTAAATGTATCGCTGATTTAAAGAAAAGAACCCATATTTTTATTGTTATTCTTTTTATCATGTA
The DNA here is from genome assembly GCA_026289955.1 of Argiope argentata. NCBI lineage: Eukaryota > Metazoa > Arthropoda > Arachnida > Araneae > Araneidae > Argiope > Argiope argentata. The sequence goes on from JAOUZG010042400.1 coordinate 11,010, forward strand.
AGAACATGATGTTGTTTTGGATATGGGGGGGGTTGTGGTGTCTTCGAAAAAACGTTGATAAAAAAGATTCTTTTTGCTATTGGAAAATAGCTAGTCAACTGACCCATGACATTTGAGGTTTGTTTTGCCAGTATTGTTTGAAGTATTTAATTATTTTTTTTATGAATTGCTTTTTGCTTTCGTTTCAATGAAATGACATTCATCGACGTTTCCTGGTTATTTACTATTTCTTAATTTTAAATAATTAGTCTCGCGCTGAGAAGATTATCGTTTAAGGTTTTGGTGGTGGGAGGGATTTTTTTTCTTAACTATCGCACTTTTGTAAAACGTGATTTATATTTATTTTTTAATGACTTTATAAGCCCATTCTTACTAATTGTGTTTCTCAAAATTCTGTAAATGTTAAAATGCAATTTTAACATTAATCTGTATCACATTCATTGGATTTTACCACATATGCAATAACTTCTTAATAGATAACTTTAATTCTTAATCACAGTTTTAACTTTTCTTCAATAACCAACTTTTAACTTTTCTTCAAAATCACTGGGTTTTTTTTTAAATCTTAAAATCGGCCGAGCTTCAAAATTTTGTTTGTCAGCTAGAAATGAAAATTTAAAAATATTATCATTAAAGAGTGAGAGAGAGAAGTCACATAATTGTTTCAAACCGGTTTAAATTGGTTAATGACTTACATTAATTAGGACAAACAATGCCGTAAAAATAATAATGTTCTGACATGGTAACTTGAAATTCGCCACCTTAGATTTCATTTTTTTAAAAAACTTTTATGATCATGTCAGAATATGATGTTGCTTTTAGGAATGAAGTTTGTGACGACAACAAAACTCCGTAGGCGAAAAATTGAAAATTTATTATCTGCACAAGTAACTCAAACAATCAGCTTTTAATACTGCGATTCATTTTCAAAACTCTGGTTAAAAAAAATGTTAATAACTACAGAAAAAAACCTAGAAAATGCCATTTTGAGCACGTTATTATATGAAATGAAATAAACAGGAAATGTGATATTTTTTCAAACAATGAATGCGAGACAAAGTTTCTTTGGATCGTTTGCAGTACCAAAGTGACTCATTCAATGAAACAATTAAAACTGAATGAACATATAATTCAACTTGCACGAGCACGTGGTGCTTGGCCGTTCAAGAAAGGATGCTGTGACATGATGCATTGAAATATGCATAGCAGATTTCATTTTGATCTTTTTCTTAAAATTGAAATCGGTTCCAGATAATAAAAGAATCGATTACTCTATTTTATACAAAAAAAAACTCTTTTGGTAAAATTGTTGGACAGTAAATATATTTAAATCTAAATCAAGCTGGCTTATTAACTTTTTAAAAAAATAAGGACGAATTATTGAGCTTTCCTTTAGAAATAGACAAACTCTTTGATGGTAAAATATCGAAAAAAGGCATCTCGATCAGGATATTGGTATATCATGTTCCATCATTTTGAGATAAAAATGCCATTACTTAAACGTGATTCTTTCTATTCTCATAAGAACTTTTAATATCGAAAATAAGATGTCCTGTTATAGCAACAAGAAAATAAGGCTGAAAAATTTATATGTAATATTTTATCATGTTTGTACTTGGAGCTTAGTAATTTGAAATTCAAAATTGGTTGTCAGACGCACAATCCCTTATGAAAAGGACGAATCTAAATAAAACTTTTATATCTGTATCTATAAAATTCGATATTTTTAATACTATTCCTTAATATTAAAGCTTAATTATAAGCTCCTTTTCTTCGTATAAAAACCAGCTAATGCCAATGCGCGATTATTTTATTAATCTTACGAATTTAAAATTTGCACGAGCACGTGGTGCTTGGCCGTTCAAGAAATGATGTACTGACATGATACATTGAAATATGATAGCAGATTTCATTTTAATTTTTTTTTAATTTTATAGTTTTAAATAATTTTTTTCTCCTTTTATACGGAAATAAACATTTATTCTCATAATTCTTGAATCATATTTAGAAGAAAAAGGTAAATACGCATGTCGTTTTAAAGAAAAACCGAAATTATTCATTATCAGCAATTTAAAGTTTTTTTTTATTAATATGATACTTATTTTTAAATTCAAATGTAAAGGTTTTATCTGACAATACTTGACAAGATTTATAAAATGTTGTCAGACAATAATAATGCAATTTTTAAAAGAAAAATGAATATGTAAATAAACGAATTATCATGTAATTTGTAAAAGAAAAATAATTACAAATTCCGGTGCATTTTTCAAAAGTATTTAACTTAAATTAATAATTTACAAATAATTTGAAGGAATATGTTGTCAATCTTATCATATAAAATTTTTTGTTCATTCACACAAAATGTACGTTCATTAATATATATTTTGCACTCATACCTATTGTATATTTATTCATATAATATTTAACTTATAATAATCATATAAATTTTAAGTGTTAACATAATTAGAAAGAATTTTCTTTTTAATATCATTAAAAGTGTTAAGTTTTTGAAATTTAATAATGAAAAATTATTTTTTACATGTTGACGGAGTTATATTTATATCGGAAATTAAGAGAGCAGCTGATAATTTATTAAATTTATCAGCCAAGTTCCTCAATAATAATAATAATTATTATTATTATATATATATATATAGTTTAATATTAAATAATTAATTTATGATTTCTGCCTTCTTAAATACTCATTATCATGACAAATACTGAAAGTTTCTTATTATGCGAAAATTTAGCTATAGAGAGTGTTATTCCTGACCCTATATAGTTTGCGTCTAGAATAATTTTTTTAACAGCAAGTTTAACTGTCTTCTCTTTTTTTATTATCTTAAATTCTCTAAAATGGTAAATATATATTATTTATGTTTGCATCTAACTTTGATATTTAGTTTCTATGTGAATATTTGGACATATTGGGTGCTACTTCTTATATTGGATTTTTTGGATCTAGACGAATTTTTTTAAATTAAAAGCTCAATTTTTTCTTTATCTCCATTATTTTGAAAGTTCTGAAATCGTAATTGTATTTTAATTACATTTCTGTATAAAATTATTTTTCTTTCTTTTTTTAAAGCTAATCAAATTATTCTTAATGTATACTTAAAATAATCATGTCATAGTCTTTCGTTAATTGTTTCAAATGTAGTTATGTGTGATACTCCTTATCAAACATTTAAAGATGATGCAGGTGATAAAAATAATCTAATATTCAGTACACCAGAATTAGTATTATAGCGAGCACTAAATATTAATTCTAATTAAATATTCTGCTCATCAGTACAGAGCGGAAAATGACATTCTGACATTTGTAAACTTTCAAGATGCCAGCAATTGTGATGCGTAATTGATTATCATCTTTTGTCATTTATTTATATTTACTCTTTCAACATTCTCCTCGATTTTCTGAATTTCTAATTAGAATTGTATAAACAAGACTGAATTTTAAACTCATTACGTTAGATTTCTAGCTCTCAACAACAGATAATACATTTTATGTCATATTTCATATACCTTTCAAACTTATATACATCTGTGGTCTTAATAATTTGCTGGTTAGAAGAAAAATTTTGAGAAAAGTGAGCACAAAATTTTTCCTTGTTTTTTCCATTCCATTTTCTCTATTCTGGAAACAATTAAAACTTATTACGTAGAGCGCTATCTTAATAACAGCATTCTCTTTTTGAACTTGGCAGGATAAACAAAATATTATGAAGGCATTAAAAGTTAATGTGTTGTGTCTCGGCTTTAAGAATGGCAGAAATGATCATTACTGTCAAAATGATATGTTTTGTAAACATTTAATGTACACATGCAGTTTTGAGTTAATTAAAATGTCATTATAATGTACTTCTGAAAATATTCTTCATGCGACACTTATTTTAACAATTCAAAAGAATGGCTCATTTCTTTTAAAGTAATATTTAACATAGAATAGATAAAAGTTCTTTTTTTAATAAGTATATTCAGATCTTTTTTCTATTAGAGGATTTTTGTATAAATTTGTTTACTATACTCAGAAATTATTATTATTATATATTATTTTATACAGGTTGTTTTCACATTTTTAAAATTAATTTTATATAATGCCTATAAAATAAACATGTGTCTGAATTTGCAAAAAATTTCCTTAAGAATTTTGTGACTAGAAATACAGTAAGTGCATTAACTTTAACTTAGAGATTTCGGAGAAATGATTCAGAAATTCGTTGATAAAATGCAAAATATAAATAAAATTATCGCATTGAAGAAGAAAGTTAATTATAGTATAAAAAATTAAGTATAATTATTAACATAGAAAATCGATAAAGTAAAAAATCAAATACTTATAACAATTTTAATAAATAAACAAGAAAAAATTACTTGCTTTTTTCACAAAGATTTAAGAATTTAACTTTAATAATATGAGTGAAATTAATTTGGAAATCAGAAATGAGTTTGTTTATTTTTTATAAAATTAGCAATAGATATTAAGTTTAATGTAAAAACAAAAAAGGGAAAAGGAAAATATGTGCTGAATCCAGCCTAAATATATTTCCAAGGATCACCCTCTGACAGGGATTCAAATCAGGTTTTTTTTCTCTGAGGGCTTTGACGTTCGTTCAAAGAATTTCTGATCCCCTTGTGAGCAGAAAATCCCATGAAATCGAGGATTGGAGATAAATTAATATCACAGAATTAACAAGTATTATAAAAACAATTTTTTAATTCAATTCTTACTTAGGTAATTAGGAAATTTTTTATTTTGGATACTTTTAATTAAATGATTACAAATGTTCTCGTATTCCACTTTACAATGGAAAGAAGAGTGCAGTAGCTTCTGAGGGTATGACGCCTGAGCACCCGAGGGCAGAAGTCTGACTTCTAGCTCACACACCTCACAAACCCTTTTTACGAGACAGACTTCATTCATGCCTTTCATTCCATCATCGAAAAATTGTAATTTAGATCTGAAACAGAGGACGATCACCTCTGACCCAGTACCTCCAATGGTGCTACTCTCCACATTGAGAACTGTGTGACCACGACAGATTTAACATCCACTACACACAGAGACTCTTCGAATGGCAGGTTCGAACTCGTAGCTCGAGGCATGCAAATCCAACGCCCTTCCGACCAATGAATTAATAGTTGAAAAAGCTGTATTAACATCAGATTTCATTCACTAGAAGTTTTAAAAAATTTACTTGAACTCGATTGGATGAATAAAAAGTATTTTATTACCGATTGAAAATTTGAATAATATATAAATATATTTAGGGAAAGTGTGAGCTAATAGTAGAAATCAAAAATTATTTCAAAGAACAAGTTTTTAAACCTAAATAGGATAACAGCAAATTGCTCAAAACAAAACCAAAAAAGACCATAAAACATAAAACTAAAAACATTAAACTATATACCAAGGTTTTGGAGTTAAAATCAGTATCACAAAGTTAAAATCACACAATAAAAGGTAATTTTTTAATAACTTTTTGTATCATCTATATAGATTCATAGCCTATATAGATTCATAGCCAAACAACAAAAAGAACATAAAGCTTAAAAACAAAATAAAATCATGAAAATTTGAAAGCAAAAAACGTACCAATTGAAAGTATAACTCCAAACAATTGTATGAAGTAAGTCTACCTATTAGTGAAATCGTACCTCGTGAAACTAAATTTAATTTTCCTTCATTTGAAGCTATATGCGTCTACAATGGTCGGTCATAATGTATCATAATTTTAAGACACATTAACATTAACTGACACAACATGTGCGTCATACGTATATGCCAAATATTTAAACTTATAATTTAATTTTTTAAAACTGTACCTAAATATCTAGACAAATAGGGGTCAACTAGTTAATCAACTAAGTAATTGAGTTACTTTCTTTGATTTAGAGTTAAGATAATCAATCACTCTAGAGAACTTAACTCTGGTCAAAAGAATGGTAAGTGTTGAGGTTCTTCTTCTTCTTGTGTCTATTCGACCAGTCCTCCACAACTGAACTTAACAGTACCGACACGATTTATTGTGTTCGACTGTGGTCTTTATCAGTGACCATCCTTAGAATGATCAAATTTGTCAAAATTATATTCTCTTCGAGCCCTAAAGTGGTCAATTACTTACCTTCTCTTCCTCTTCTACAAATTATCAAACAGTTGGCAAAAAAAAAACCCACAATTTTTGATGTCATCCTTTAGAGTCCTAAAGTTATCTGGTACCATCAGTACTGAACTCAAGTTATTATTTTCAATTTTCAGATATTTTCTACATTCGGAGATTTCTGTACAATCCTTTAAATAGTGGTAAACAGTACTGATTCCTCCACAAATGCATTTATTTTACTGCAAAATGCTGAGGTGGAAGGTGAAAGAAGCGTCACTTTAAAAAAAATTTAAACGGTGGATATATTGTTCGGATAATTGTCTCTAAGATGTAGATTTTATAATACAATTACAATAATAAGTTTGACATGACAGACGTGGCCTAATCCTAAGATATCCTCTTCTTGTGTACAGTCGACTACCCCACTATCACCGAACGTAGCAATATCGACAGGATTTGTTGTGGTCTTTTGCACTGTCCATCGTTGTATTGATCTGAATTTGTCTAACAGATATTCTCTTCGAGATGATTGGTACCAAAGTGATCAAGTACTGACCACTTCCTCCTCTCCAAACTTTCAAACAGTTGGCGAAAAACTGACAATTTTTGACATCAGGTCCTTCAGAGTCCTAAGATTACCTGGTACCATCAGTACTGAACTCAAGTCATTAATCCTAAAGTATCTAAAATATGTTTTGATTAATTTTCCTTCTTATCATTTCTTGTGCTGCATTCTTCCATTTCTTGCTAGGAATTATCAAAAATCTTTTAGAAAAACCATTATTTATATGTTTGCTTCTTACTTCTCTTAGGGCAGACTAAATTCATTGGCTGTGTATGCTGATCCTTTATATAGACGGTGCACCGCGGTTACCTGTGTATCACTGTTGGTGTTAACTAATCGCCAAACATCCAGTCTAGTCTGAAAAGTAGAAAATCCCTTTCTTCGACTTATTAGATTGAAGTGGTAACTTCACAAATAAGGGATTCCAATTAAACTGGTGTTTAGGTTATAATGAATAGGGTCGGTGTTTAGCTTCAGCTAATGTGCCCCTTGGTAAAATGAGCCTCACTCTCGTAATTTCTAAAATATTTTCAGAAGAATTTTCCATTACTTACGATTTGTTGTGCTGTTCTTTTCCATTTCTTGACGGAATTCCTTGAATATGTTTTTGAAAACTTTTTCTGATAGGATTGTTCTGATACCTATGTTCCAAGACTTTGGAATGACGAATGTTGAGTTAGGGATGAGCAGGATCAGTGATTACCATAATTTATTGTGTTCCATAGTGAGGAGATTATCAAAGCACTGTGATAATCTATATATCAGTGATAGTGTTATCCAATCACCAAAACATCTAGTCTAGTTTGGAAAGAGAGGGCCATTTTCTACAACTTAGAACCAAGGTGGTAGCTATTCCTAAAGAATGAATTCGTCAGCACTAAAATGAATGTTGATACTGCGGTGAACAGGATAAGTGACTAATATCACTTTGTGCTCCATGGAGAGGATCATGGAGCACAAAGTATCAAAGCAATGAGATTTCCTATATACCAGTGATGGTGTTATCCATTCACCAAAATATCTATTCACCAAAATATCTCGGCTATAAAAGAGAGAGCCATTTCCTACGATGTAGATTCAATGTGGTAGCTATTCCAAAATAATGGATTTGTCAGAACTATAATGAATGTTGAGATTGGGATGAACAGAATAAATGTCTAATTTATTACATTTATGTGTTTTATTACATTTTAAATGACATTTATTGTGCTCCATGGAGAGGAGCTTATCAAATTATTGCGGGGTATTTATACCTAGATGGTTTTATCAGTCAAAAAATATCTAGTCTAGTCTAGAAAAGAGAGAGCCATTTCCTACGACTTAGGACTAAGACGGTAGCTAATTCCAAAGAATAGATTCGCCAGAGCTATAATAAATGTTGAGACAAGGATGAGCAGAATAAGTGACTAATGTCACTTATTGTTTTCCATGGAAAGAAGAGTAACTGAACATTGTGGTTCCTTGTATATCAGTGATAGTATTATCGAGTCACCAAAATATCTTGTGAGGTTCTAGAAAAAAGAGAGCCATTTGCTACGTCTTAGAGTCAAGCCGGTAGCTATTCCCAAAAAATAGATTCCAGTCAGAATTATGACGAATTTTGAGGCTGGGATGAACCGGATCAGTTATTAATGTAATTTGTTGTGTTGCATGGTGGGGATATTACGAAAGCACTGTGGTTCCCTATATGTGATGGTGTTACACAAGCACCGAAATATCTAGTCAAGTCTAGAAAAGAAAGAGGCATTTCCGGAAGACGTAGAATTAAGGCGGTAACTATTCTCAATAGTTAAATCTCAGTCAGAGCTATAATTAATTTTCAGACTAGGATGAACCGGATAAGTGACTAATGTCACTTATTGTGCTCCATGAAGTGGAGATCATTAACGCGCTGTTTTTCCCAATAGTCGTGAATGGTGTTATCCAGTCAACAAAATATCTAGTCTAGTCTAGAAAATAAAGAGTCACTCCCGAAAGACTTAGAATCAAATTAGTAATTATTCCCAGTAATTAAATCCCAGTCAGAACTATGACGAATGTTGAGACTGGGATGAACAGGATCAGTAA
>JAOUZG010042400.1:44946-56590 GCA_026289955.1 Argiope argentata
ATATATATATATATATATATATATATATATATATATATATATATATAAAAGGGGTCCCAGCCTAAACGGATAAACTTTGTTAACCAGATTCGTTGTTTGGAATTCGTAAAAAATGTCCAAAGAACTGTACCTCTACAACTCATAGTTTTCGAGAAAAATGCACGACGTCATATCCGATTTATGAAAACAACCTTCATTCAGCCAGCTGAATTGGTTGATGAGATTCTATTTCAAGGTCACAATCTGACTTATTTTCAATGGATATTGACCTGACTTTGTTTTGTTCGGGCATAATGTTTTGATAAATTAACTATATTTATTTTAATTAATTAACAAAATAACTCAAATAATTTTTTTCTTTGTTGACCCAAGAAGGAAATTGACTTACAATTTTTTTTATATTACGTGTTAAGTCATTATTTGCCTTAATTTATTTAAGTCTTTAAGGTATCCGACTGGGTTCGGAGTCTTTTTTTTTTAATATGATTCAAATGCTTGTTATTATTCTAGGTTAAGTTTCAATATGTAACAGAATAATGAAAAATATTTAAAAATAAAAAATATTTTCATAACATTTTGAAAAAAAGGTAAAATTGTAGTTAAAAAACAGAAAAATTAACTGTTACGCCAACAGTAGTAATGAAAAAAATTACAAGCAGAAATCAAAAATATTTTAGAAGAACATTGTAATAACCAATATGCATGCTTTGAACTAAAATCTTTTGAATATGTATAATATATTCTGAGATATGGCTAAAACAATTATATAAACAAGAATTTTTTGAAAAAAATGTGCTCAATTTGTCTATGAATACCTGTAAAATGCCTAAAACTGCATTTATATTTTAGTTTTTAGTTCAGAGCATTAAAATTATTATACTAAACAATTCTACAAAATTTCATAAGAATATATTCATAACATATTGAGATATTGCGTTTACGGTAATGCAAAAAGTGCAAAAATTGAATTCTTCAGAAAAGGCTTTTAAAGTTTTCATTTTGAAAAAAAGCAAAATTATTATCTTTCAACAAGTCTAAAACTCTCCTGATTTATAAGTTGGACCTTCCTTTATATCATCCTTCACTGATTTATTCTTTCTAGATGCTCTTCTTTTTTTTCTGGACAGTTTTACAGACACTGAAGAATGTCGAATTGAATCGGCTATTCTGTTATCATCAATGTTGATGAAACCTTTGACTTGTTCTGGCTCAATAGGCACACCTAATTTTTTTAAAAACTGGTAATAAGCCAGTGTATCCAGAATTGTAAAATTAAAACAGCAATATATGTACCTAAGCGAAGAGTTTGCAGTTCAACAAATGTTTCTTTGGGTACAACATTCCACAGTACACCGTTAAAACTTTCGTTACAATTCTGTGTTTTTCCATGCAGACATTTTTGCAATAATTTTTGGTCACACAGTTCCATATAGGATTCTTTTATTTTATTTATGATAGTTGATGATAGTCCTGGTTTCTTTTCTTGAAGCTCTACGCCTGAAAATCTGGCTCTCTGAAATTTACACCAACTATTTGGTCCTTCAGGGCACTGGCGATGCATGGGACTATTGGTGCCGGAACAGCAGTGAAAAAAAGAGGCAATGACGGCACTTTGCATTTTTTCCAAATTTCCCACATTACTGCGAATGGCGATTCCATAATAGTTTTGCAGTCTATCTATAAATTTATCGGTCAATTTCCCTTTTCCACTAAGCCCTTTTGTGTTCTTTTTTAATTTACGGAGATGCCTTCCAACTCTTTTTTGTACATGACCAATGCACTCAAGTTTTTTAACCGAATTCTCACCATATATATCTTTTACGGAGTCAAAACCTTTGGAATCCCCATCACCGTAATATTCACTATATACCAATTGCCGTAAACTTTCTGATCGTTCAAATATACGATAGGCTCCTACCACTTCCATATTGCCAGCAGACCCTTTATGATTAGAACATATGTGGGTTTTACTACTGTTAGTGCACCTAGAGATTTTGGTTTGACATACACGGCAGTATTGAGATAAGATTTCGATATCCAAAATCTTCCCAGTATCAATATTAATGGCACTGACACAACCATTCAATGAACTGTACCCACAACGTTGCCAAGTGCCATCAACTGAAACACCACAGCTGATTATTTCTCGGTTATTGGCCTTTTTCATATCTCTAACTTCTTTTGCAGCTGAATTCAAATTCAGTTGAGCACATGATTCAACAGTGTCCAGAAGTATTTTTTCTTGGTGACGAAATGAACACTTAGATAAAAAAAGGTAAACACAGAGTTGAACAAAGTTTCTTTCCTGCAGTGTAACCACATCCTATGAACCTTAATCCAAACACAATAAATGTGTTTATACTGTTATTTTTGTTTGTTTTGGGTGTAGATGAAAAACCTTTCATGAATGGGCAATTTCTGCACTTCAAAACAAAATTTGAACAGTCCAAACTTTGAATCCTCACTGAGATGCAAACCATTGGAGAAGCAATCAGGACAGCAAAGGACAGAAAATATATTAAATAAAACTGATAAATCAATTATGCGATTTCCTGTCAAGTTATTGTTGATATCAGTTTTCAGAATATCAACATAAGAAGAGCAGTCAAGGTTCAATTTCGCTGTACTAGCAGTAGTGACATTTGAAGTTGATGCACTCACATCATCACTTTCAGTAAATCTATTTCCATGAAAACTGCGTTTCTTGGAACGTTTAGATCTCGTTTTGGGCATTCTAAAACCAGAAACAGATTTAGAATATAGCAAAAAAGTGATTTGAAGTTGAAAAAAGCTCGTAAATGATTCACTTGAGAAGTGATCAATAACGTGGAGAAAATAAACAAACAGAACTTCAGTACAGCACATTTGTTGCCAATTTTAATGAGACAAATTTTGAAATAATACCTACATATACTTATTATCAGGCATAAAAGATATTAAATAATAGTTTTAGTCATTTTTAATAATTTTTAACACCGAAATTCCTTGATAGATTGCAATATTTACATCAACTTCCGGTTTCGAAATGCCATTTCCGGTTTCACTTTTGAACTAGTTTGAAAAGCAATAAAAAATACATCTACTTTGAAAGAAGCATGTATAATAACAATGCAATCCTGGTAAATTCAGATAAAAAAATATATAAAATTAAAAGATGTTTATGAATATTGTCATTTATTCTTTGCTCATTGCTTACTCGATTTTCGAGTTTCAAATATTCGTTTTCTTCAATTATTCCTAACCCTTTAAAAAGAAAGTCCATGTCCTCAAGGATAATATAGAAATTAAACTATAGTACAATGAAAACATTTCGCCTGTTTATTCTCAGATAACATGCATGAAATATGCATATCATCTATAATGAAACCAATATGCTGATGTGTGTCAATTAATTCAAAATTCCTGCAAGACAGAATACTATTTTAAATAAAATGGCGTTGTAGATATTTCTCAGAGAGCTAGCAAAATATTCTCATATATCGTCCTTTTCGTTAGAAAACATTCCTATATTCTTGTTACTGATATGATTTTGCATACTTTTATATTCATTCATTTGTAAGACAGCATTTTCTTTCTGAAAGTAAGTTTTAGGATGTCAGTTATGTTAAAACATCTGTTGTCTTCTAATTATTGGTGCAAGCCGCATCTACCATAATAGGAATTTAAAACATGTTGATTTCCTTTGAACAATTTCTGAACACGGATGGTAATTGGTTTTAAATATAGATTAAGGCATGTAGTTTCAGCAGTAACAGAGACCTTGTTTTGGTACAATTATATTATGTTAATTAACCGACTGAATCTGCAGTTTGAGTTGGATATATACTGTGAGAAATTTCCAAAACAATAAATTCTAAATTAGTTTTCATCAATATATATCCTATGAGATTCTATTAGTTAAATTTTCACCAGCTTGAAATAACATTACTTTAATCATTTATAATTTCTTTTAAAAATGCTTAATTTCTTAAATTATTAAGTATTTTTGAATTCATTTCAATTATAATTAAGGATAAAAGTTAAATCATCTTATTTCTCTCCTCGGGAAATATTTCCATATGATTTCATTTAATTAATAATGTTAATAATTATTAATTTTTCAAAGTGTTTTAAATATTTTGCTATCCATGTCATGAAATATATATCATATGAAACCGTATTAATTTAATTTAATTAATTTTACTTTAACCTTTGTTATATTATTGGACAATAGTTTTCGAGATTTTCTTAAACTACATTAATTCCCACGCATATACTTTTTCTTTGCACTTGTAATCCTGCCAAATTCTATCTTTAAAAAAAGCAGTAAACAAAGAAGAAAAAAAAATTTAAAAAAATGCATTTAATCATATGTTTTTAAGCTTTCAAGTAGAGAAAATAAATGTAAGAGCAATTAAACAAATCGTGAAAACTAAATGGAAATGTTTGTTAAAAATGTTCATTAAAAAATTATATAAAATAGCGTTGATTTTCTTATTAAAAATTTCTAAACACAAGAAATCGTTTTCAATAATTCATAACTACGCTGCAAAAAGATTATTTTATTTTTGAGGAATGCAAAAAAAAAACCAAATTTTATACCATTAAAGGGATTTAAGTCTTCTTTTATTTTCGAGGAAAAAATATGCAGTTTGAAATTATGTCCACTATAATATTTTATTTAAATTCCAGTATAATCCTGGATCCAAACGACCTGTTATTAAAAAGACATAACTATAATTTGTTTTACCTAAATTTTCGTGGTACCGTTTGCTTTTTTAAATGTAAGTATGTGTTTTAATTAAATGTGATTAACATCAATATAGATTTATTATTCCCATTTCCCTAAAATATACATTGTCATTAAACTTTTCCAGCTATAGTTTTGTCCATTTCCACGCATCATTTTTTTAAAGAAAAAATATCTTTTGCTATTTTCAATATATTAAAATTGACTTTACAAGAATTAAAGGGATAAATTTAAAGAAAAAATATATTTTTTTAAATATTTTTACCAAAATAAATATAAATAAAGATTAAAATTATATCTGCTCTGCATATTTCAATGTATCATGTCAGAACATCATTTCTTGAACGGCCAAGCACCACGTGCTCGTGCGAGTTAAATTACATTTTTACTCATTTTGATGGTTTCACTGAATGAGTCACTTTAGTATTGCAAACGATCCAAAAAACTTTGTCTCGCATTTATTAATTAAAAAAGTATCACATTTCCTATTTATTTCATTTCATATAATCACGCGCTCAAAACGAAATTTTTCTAGGTGTTATTTTCTGTAGTATTTAACGTATATTTTTAAGCAGAGCTTTTGTATATGCAATGGCAACACGTTATTAAAAGCTAATTTTTTAGATGCTCGTGCAGATCATAAACTTTTTATTTTTTGACTACGGATTTCTTCTGACGCCAAAAACCTCATCTAAAAAAACATGTTTTGTCATGATAAAAAAATCTTCGATCGTAAATATCAAGTTACTATTGACAACATTATTATTGTTTAAGTCATTATTTATCTTAATAAATTTAAGTCATTAATTAATTTAAACCGGCTCGAAACAATCACGAGATTTCTCTATACGTATCTCTCACCCTCTCTGTGTATTTAAATTTTTATTTTCAATTTTTTTAGTTGGCAAACAAACTTTTCGAGCTCGACCGGTTTTGAGAGGAAATAACAGCTATGATGTCATAGTACATCGTCAGTCTTTTAAAAACGCATGTGTTGTCAAGGAACCATACATAATAATAATGTAATACTGGTAAAAGCAGATAAAAAATAAATTGTCCTGTAAATTTCAGAGAAATCAAAACTTCCTAACCAAAACAACATTATGTTCTAACATGATTATAAATGTGTTACAAATTATTATTTAAATTATTGAGAAGGTATGAATCTTATCACTTGAACACTTCTAGAGTAAATAAAGATTTTTTTTCAAAATAATACAGAAGATTTATAAACACATGATTTTTTTAAATGTCATGTTTTAAAATATTATTAAATGTTACAATCAATTGTCAGATTCCTTCTCTATAAATTCATATTCAAAACGCGTCTTTTTTAAATAAACATATTATTCAAACTATATAATATTTGTTTAGATGCAACAAAGCAATTTTTAACTTCGTTTGGTAAATAGCTTGAAATAAAAGAGTCATTCCGTTATAATTATTAACACAAAACTGAAATGAAAATTTTAAAAGCACAAATTATTTATTTTATTTCATAAAAATTACTATCCATACTTTACATGAAATCAATTAAATAATATATAATTAATTCTTTAATTAATTAAATTCAAGAGAGTGCCAGAATTCCCACATTTTTGTGTACTCGCCAAGATGCCGAGAACCAACCACATGCCGATAATTTCTTTTATTAAATATGCAAACTACAGAAAGAAAAATGCTATCAATATAATTCTTGATTTAATTATAAACCACTATATTATCATCCTCTTGTAAACATTACAACATATTTTAAAGATTCCTCCAAGAAATATAAACAAGAAAAAAAAATGTTAACTCTAACATGTATCATGCTGGTGATTATATAATAAATTTATTATTTATTATTTATTTTTCAGAATTTTTATTCTCTCTCTCTCTCTCTCTCTCTCTCTCTCTCTCTCTTTCTCTCTCTCTCTATATATATATATATATATATATATATATATATATATAATAGTTGGAAGGATACATATTAAGTGTAAATTATTGATTCTGATTTCTTAAATTGGAATAATGTATCTCCTCAGAATATAATACTTTATACATTGTACGTTGCATTTATAAAAATATGAATTTCTAACAGCAAAATTTAAGGGTTTAACAAATAATGTTTTTCAACTTCACAAGACCAAATTATTTTAGGATATTTATAGGCAAATAATATCCCTATACTAACTTCAGTAACTTTCAATAATTATCGATGGCTCGTTATTTTAAGCACATCATTATCTTAATCGATAGCAATAAAAAAGAAGTTAAAACTCTTCAGATACCAGAGTATATTAAGAACTTTAAATATTTTGCGAAATAACTTTAAAAGGAATCTTAGGAATCTAAATATATCGAATTACTCGGAAAATTTGGTAAGAAAATAAAACAAAAATAACACGAAAAAAAATATTAGTTGCAAGGGATGTTTGCTGTAAATTAAATCGAAAGAATTGTGAAGAAGATTTTGAAAAATTAGTTCGATAGAATTACTCATCGATAAAATTATTTTTTTTTGTCATTAAAATATCCTCTTCAAGTTTTTTAGGATTAATTTCTCATATAGAATTATTTTTACGGAATATATATTTTTAATTGCTTTTTAGAAAACTACCCATTTTCTTAAGCTTTAAACTATAGTTTGCAAAGTGTCTTAAATTTTTAAAATTAAAATAATACTCAAAGCATTTAAGAATTCCATCGGCTTGTTTATTCTTTTCACTGAACAGCATATATTACTTGTATTGCCAGATTCCAAAAGGTTTAAAATTGATCATCGGCTATTATACAAAAATTAAACGAAATAATATTAATACAAATATGTTTATCAAAGAAATTGTTTGCTTTCCTCTTTTGATAATATTTTAATTAAAATAAAAATAGTAGCAGTTTTAAATTGTCTGAAATGGAATCGTCTGCTAAATGTTTAATAGATTTAGATAATGATATTTACCGAACATTCTTTTTATATCTTATACTATAATACGAGGATTGTTTGTCAAGTCGAAAATCGCCCCAGAATTAATAAACTCCGGTAAACTTGGGGTTCTGGGGTTTTTGGCCACGAGGAATCGATTGGCGCCGGTTTTGAAGCGCTACGGTTGAGCAGTTCGGAGTTACAGATAGGGTATTTTCAAACTTTATTAGTTCGCCATAATG
Organism: Argiope argentata; assembly: GCA_026289955.1. Classification (NCBI taxonomy): domain Eukaryota; kingdom Metazoa; phylum Arthropoda; class Arachnida; order Araneae; family Araneidae; genus Argiope; species Argiope argentata. The sequence continues at coordinate 52,826 of JAOUZG010042400.1, forward strand.
GCTACTTAAATTTTCAAGTGGTAACGTTCTGCCATCTATAGCCAATATGCCATCTATATCAATATTCATATATATGTATATATTTTTCATTTCATGCAGACACGTGATGAAAATTGCATTTTTATATGTTTAATGCGCAATAATAATTTATTTTTTTAAATTTGAGTTTTTGTCAATCTGATGGCAACATATTAATAAGATAATTTTTTCCCTTTTACTCGTAACGCATGCTTGGAGCTTAAGTTTTAATTTTATCTTATACCATAATACGAGGAATGGTTGCCAAGTCGAAAATCGCCCCACATTTCCGACATTTCAACATTCACTTGAAAAAAATAAGGATAACTTTGATATTTTTACTAAATTTTCTTTCAAAAAAGTACGATTCTAATTCCACTGTTTTTTATTAAGGGATATTTGTTAATGAAATTTTGAATTTAGCGCTCGTTCGTTAACTAAAAAGATTCATTCTTTTTGATTCGTTCAAAATTCCAATTTCCAAATATTCAGATTTCCAAAAAAGCATTTAAGGAACTGATTTCGATTTGAAATTACTGTCAACAAAGTCCGACATTTCAACATTCATCAGAAAAAAATAAGGATAACTGATATTTTTACTAAATTTTCTTTTAAAAAAGTACGATTCTAATTCCACTGCTTTAGAATCCTATGATTATTTCCTATGACTTTTCAAACTTTACCTTTGTATAGAATAGTCCCCTTTCCAAACTCTAACTTTGTTTAGAATAGTTTACAATGGTGCACTTTGACCGGTTATCTTTTCACCAATGGTTTCACAAATTTTCTTATGGCATGTATTGTTTTGATAAATCACAATTGAAAATTTAAATATTCGAGTTAGCTTCGATACCTGTTTTCTCCGAGCGGAACTCGGTCACCAGCTGGTATTTCTAATTTGGTTAAATTCATTTGTGTTTTATATGTAGTGACATAAATTATTCCTAAATAAAGTATATCTTCTTTTAATAATTTTTGAATCTGGAAATATTTACTTTATAAGTTAATTTTATAAGTTTCTTTAATTTTTTATCTATGAATTATTATTACTTAATGAATTTACATAAAATATATGTAATCGAATAGTCATAAAAAATATCTTTTTAAAGATTCCGAAGCATTATTACATTCTTTTATGACCTGTATAAGGTTTCCTAAATGGAAAGAAAAACATAGTCAATAATTGAACATAAAATTCCTATCATGTAATTCTGTAGATTAATTGTTGTTACTATTAACATGAAATTTTTAGTAAGGTTTTTGTTGATGATTAATTGCCTGCTTCCTATTAACATACAAGTACCGCAAAAACATTATTATGAACAGTGAAGAACAAAATGGATAAATCATAGTCCATTCATATTCATTGATTATGCATTTCTAATTTCATTTGTCTGAAATGAAATGAAATTACCTCGTGATTCATAAGAGATAATTAGTTCCTAAGATCAAATCCATTCATTAATTATCAATCAGCGAAGAATAAAAACCAAGAGCAGACCGAGAATTAATGATCTTTAAACCTTGTTGCTTTTCTGATTTACAAATCCTGTCTCATTTTTTTTTTGGTTAAACATAGGTAATATTGTTATATGCATTTTCATATTAACTAAATGTATTTTTCTATATTAACCATACTTTTTTTCTTTGCGCGATATTACAAAATTTCGTTGGTGTATTCTCAATTTTTTGAAGCAAAAAATTTGCTAATGTTTATTTTAATTCTTTTGATACTTTTCAATTTAGAGGTTTTTCGTTGATTTATTCTGAATTTTTTACTTCAAATTAAACCATTTGTTTTGTGTAAAAATAAAATTACGTTTGGACTTCTAGTTAATGTGTTGTTTATATTAAAAGTCGGATTTCTCAAGTAAAGATAAGGTGTACTCTCAATTTTTGAGTGGCTGTATATATATATATATATATATATATATATATATATATATATATATATATATATAATCTTAAAAAGTATCATTCGAAATTTTATTTTAAAAAGTCGGTAAATTAAAGATTTAGCCAAATCTCAGCCTAGAAATAATTTGGTTAGTTGGAAATATAAACGACGTTAAAAATGAGTCTTCTCTTTTTCCCAATTACGATTCATAAAATCACCAAGTACGTATTCTTTCTGTTAAGATAATTATTTGTAGAAAATTAACTATTCCTTATATTTTAGTTAGTAAATTAATTCATTCTTGAATTATAACATTTTTCAGAAATAAAAACATCGTTTAAATGCATATTTATGTTCCATTATTTCTAGTAGTATTAGATTTTCTATATTCTTTGTTCTGGAATATCTTAGTCATGCAAATTTTTTATTTCATTTTAAGCACTGACATAGAAACATGCTGAATTCCATTTAATAAATATATGTATAGGTTTGTTATGCTGTAATCTAAATATACAATGCATCAGAAATAAGGTAAAATTTTAAATCATTAATCATTTTGTAAAAAGGCGTTAAATAGTTTACAATGAAACTAATTTACAATGGTTTGTTAAATAACGTTTCTTTCCATACACATTTAATTAATTATTCAGAAACTTTGAACAAGCAAGTATCTGAGTCGTATCTTTATTCCATCTTACAATCTAAATTAATTTTCTTTAAACATAGAGAATAAAAATAAAACTTCTTTTTTTTTTCATAAAAGGAAAAATTTTCCTTAAAAATTAAATTCACTGAGACTTAATTCAGACTTTTTTCCAGAAAGCTGAATATTTTCCTTGGGTTAATAATCAGTTTTTATGAGAAAAAGCACCCATTTCCTTTGCAATCGATATGCAAAAATAATTTAAATTCACGTACATGCCTCATTTTTTTTCAATTGGGAATAAAATAATTCAAAAAGAAAATGAGAAATGTTTTTTTCTTTCCACTCAGTTTCTTCTCTTACAAGATAAGAAAACCTTTCAACAGGAAGTGAATCTTAGTGAATATTGCATTACCTTAGTGAATCTTTTATCAGGAGAAAGAATTGATCGTAAAACGCGAAAAGTGAGCATCCGATCATATTTTATTTCTAGAAATCCAGATTGATTCACTTTTAGTTTTCTCAGAAAACGAATGTATTCAGTCATTTTTAAAATAAAAAAGTAATTGTTTTTTGCTGTTTGCTTCAAATATAAAGCTTCATTTTTATATGTTTCAATTTCATAATAAATTTAATTTTTTCAGCATAGATTATGCATTTGCAGATTACATTGTATGGTTCTCTGAAATTACTAAACACTACAATTCAAATTGAATACAACAGTTCATAGAAATATAAAACATTTAATTCCATAAAAATGTATATACATTATTTTATTTGAAAAAGCTGGTTGGTTTGAACCATCTATAAGCCTTGCCAAGCGTTTTGCACATTGCCAGATTATCCAGAACTACAATGCATTATCCGAATTATAAAAACAACAAATAAATGCAATATATTGAAATATTTTATTATTACTTTACAAAACTGGAACTGATTATATTTTAAACACTATTGCCATGCGTTTTGAAATAATTTTCATAATTAGGAATTATATTCTGTAAATGTACAACGAGGAACGATGGCGTATGTGGTGATAACTAGCTAAATAATGTTTTGTTTCTCATTGACATGCTACATTAATCTATTGCTAACAGAAAAATTCTTAAAGTTGTAAAAATTCAAAAAAATTGAGTTACTATTTTTTTTACTTCTGCAGAGATTATTAGGAAATTCTTAAAGTTGTAAAAATACATAAAATCTGAGT
>JAOUZG010042400.1:88168-98395 GCA_026289955.1 Argiope argentata
TATGTATGTATCTGTGTATGTGTGCATATGTATGTATCTGTGTATGTGTGCATATGTATGTATCTGTTTATGTGTGCATATGTATGTATCTGTGTATGTGTGCATGTATGTATGTTCTGTCTATGTATGTGTGTATATATATATCTGTATGTATGTATGTGTGTGTATCTCTCTGTGTTTGTGTGAGTGTTTGGGTGTGTATAAGAATGTGTACGTCTGTGTGTTTTTGTGTGTTTTTATAAGAATGTGTGTATGTATTTTTGTGAATGCTTGTGCTTGTGTATATGAATGTGTATGTATGTGCAGATATGTGTATTTATGAATGTTTATGTGTGCGTGTGTATGAAAGTTGTGTACATGTAATCTGTATAACTTTCATTTTTTTATATTTACTTTTCAATCAAATAGAATCTAAATACAATGGGATATTTTTTATCTTAATATTCTTGCAGTGTTCTTATTTCAAATATAACACTTCTTATAATAAATTTCGCACCCTGAAAAATAATCTTAAATTCTATGGAATTTCATTCAGATTTCATATTTGTTACTTAACCGTTTGAGTACGGATGAATATTTACCTTTACGGCAAGTGAAGCGCAATAGCACTTCGCCGTACTCAAACGGTTAATATCATATTATGCGCTTTTAGAAAACAAAAATGAAACTTTTTATTTCACTTTGATCTTGAATGTTTTGAAAATCAAAGCAAATAATATTTGGGAAAACTTATTCGTAAAACCATTTGCAGTATCGGTTTCACATATACTATTATGCGTCTTCCATATGCATAAATATATCATTTAAATATATTATTTATTATCTCCTAAATAGAAGCTCCATTTTGAAATAAATGTTTTAAAATTATAGACTGTTCCAATTGCAAATAACTAAAAATAAATTTGTTGATTGTAATATGTAGAATTTTATACGCAGACGACATTATTTTGTTTATTTTATTAGTCTCAATTCTATGTAAAACGGAATCAATGTCTTATAATAATCTCTAAAGGAATTTTTATCAATTAGTAAATAATATTTTAATTAGAAAAAAATAATATAACTCATTTATGAAATAGAAACTAATATCAGAAACTTATAAAACTTCTACTAGAATTTAAATTAACAACGTAGCGGTTTATGTGAATAAAATATGACATGATCTGAAATTATTAATGGCAACAATCATCATTTTTAAGGTAAAACATTATCAAAAAAATATTTCCTTATTTCTCAATAGAAAATTTTTGATGACGCATGAATTACAATTATTACTTTACTTATTTTACTCATGAACGTATTATGCAATAAATAAATAAATGAAACACAAACATTATACACATGATTAAAATACTTTACCTAATAAAAAGGATTCCTGCTGAAAAGGAGGCAAACTTGAAATAGGATAACAGAGGAAAACTTTTTGGTAATTATACAGAGAACACAATTTAAATTTTGAGAAAAAAATTAATAATCAAAATTAGCAAAATTTAATGAGATGGCTGGTATTGAATATTTGAAGTTAATTGATTTTATGTTTAGCTTAATATTGGTTGAAGCAATACGTAGAACAGCAGAAAGGTTCTTATCTCTTATTCTATTTTTTAATTTTGATTCATTTAAACTCATCAGTCAGAAAGCTTGCTCACAAATGTAAGTGCTGCCAAAGAAAATTGTGCATACAGCTGCATTTTGCTTCAAGCAAGAAAATTCCTCAGGTAAATCTTTATGAAGTTCTAATATCAGTTTTTCTTTGAATTTAAGTTTGAAAAAATCAGAATTCTGTAAATCAATTAAGGCTAACTGCATACTGTCATTCACTAGATTTACATAAACAGAAAATGGAGAGAAAAATAAATCAATTTTTGTAAGGGACTTTTCAAAATCTGAAAACCAATCATCAAATGCTTTATGCAAGATTTGAATTTGATCCTTATACTGCATTTTCATGTGTGGAAATTTTTCATGTCCGCGAGCTTCTCCTATACGAAAACTCGTACTTGCTCGCATATATCCATGAACGAGCTAAAAAGGCGTGGAATAAAAAGTAAATAAACTTCATGAACAACTGTAAATTATTTATTCTGATGTATCATTGTTTTCGTATCAGATTTTTATCCGGTTTATTTGTAAAAATCTCATCTCATTTCATTTTAAATTAGTCTTTTTTTTTTTATTAAAAACATTCGTGGGCCAACTTTGAAGTCTAAGCGGGTCAATTTTGCCCAGCGGGCCTTAGGTTGTGCATCCCTGAAACAATAGAAATATTTTTTTCATTGCTATTAAAATTCATTAATTGAAAACACTTTGAAACCACTTGCTATAAACAATATAAGAAAAAGATAGCGTCATGTGATGCAGCGTATGTGAGCAAACAACAATAAAGACTTGTTACTTTTCAGCATAAAATAAATAAAAACAGTGCACTTATTCAATGAGCTCTCCATTATTTTTAGTTTTACACTTCAAACTGAAAACTGTGCTTTTCTGATGCTGAGCGTTAAATGTTATTTTTGATTGAACGAAGATGTGAAATCTAATGCTCTCCATCGCATCAGATATCGTCTGGTAACTGTCTGTAGACATGAAGTATTTTTGAAAGTACAACAACCGAAAATCTCTTGGTCTGATGTGGTGGTCGCATATTTTGAAAATAACGATTTATTTGCGGGATATTTTGCCAAGATGGCGTTTTAGGAAAATTTTGAATTTAGCGAGTAATATGAGATTATGCACGACTTTACAAAATGATAATCATAATTTGATGTCAAAAAAAATGTTGTACAGAATTTAATTTCAACAGCGTTTCATGATTAACTTTTAAAAAAATACTCGTATAAGCTTGTTTATTTTTCTTCTGTAATAAAAATAATCTGGATACATAACCGATGACACACTCCACTACTTGTTGATGGAAATTATATCTAATTTGTTAACATTTCAACTATATAAAGTGCAATATTTTTATTGCATGTTAATAAAGTTTTTTTTTCGTTTGCTTCCATATAGAATAGCTGCTAAGCCTTTTAAATAGGCGAATTTCTTTTATACGAACCTTGAATAATAAAGTATATTCTAAACTATTTACCAGAGAATGACGTTAAAACGATGTATAAATAAAGCGAACAATAAGGATTATAAAATATTTAATGCGGGTTTTATGAAAATGAATTACTTTTGAAATTTTAAAGGTTATGCAAGTATATTAGTATATAGTATTGAAATCTAAATTGTAGAGTTAAAAATTTATCATATGAAATTAAAATATCTTTCTTATATTTCTTGCGTATAATTATACATTTCTCATTTTAAATAACTTAAGCTTGGGCGAAGATATTTTATCACAGAAAACGTTTATCCTAATTAACCGCTTAACCCAAATGTCATACGTGAATCAGTTTATCGAGCTTTGATAGTTGTAAGCAAAAGATAAATCATTCATAATTATTATAATTTAATATTAAAATTACTTCGAAAACATATATAAGTCAAGCATTCAATGGATTTCCATTTGAATCAAAATAAGGAAATATGTCATAAGATAAGAAAGAAATCATAAGATTACGTATCATCTTATTAGAAAGTAAAAAAAATGAAACAGTTAAGTGGTTAATTAACAATTTTGATTCATTTTAGTGTCTATATTGGTACTTACGCATTAGATCGTCGATGCCAACGGTTTATTAACTCATTGGCGACGGATTCAGATTTGGCGATAAGCCTTCGACGCCAACGAAAACGACAAAATGGAGGATGACAGTTAAGATTCGAACAGTTTTTAAAATAATGGAGGGTTTTTTGCTCTTATTGGAGGTTTAACTCATTGACGAAATCTTCAAATTTAGGGGTAAAGATCGCCTGCCTAATACTTAAGTACCTCTATATCTTTCCAATATACGATTAATCGATTTCATTTTCCTAATGTTTTGAATACACCTATTTTTTGACAGGTGAAAAATAAATCTTTCGTCAATGAGTCATTTTTTAAGATTTTCCACAAGCAAGAAACGTTGTTAAGCTTGCAGAATACTACAAGTTTTATCAAGCAGCTTGGTTACTCTCCACTTTACCAAGATGAAGGCAGTTATAACAAGATCCAATACAATCATGCATTTAGTCTCATATAGCCATAGAACATTTTGAGATTAAAAGAAAGCTTATGTTTAATCGGTATTACAATATTTTCAATTATATCCTTTTTATTCACAATAGTTATCTTAATAGGATATATTCAGTATCTCGATTTTCGTTTTACATTCTTATATATATAATATAGAAAAAGTAAAGTAATCGAAAAAAATTCGAGCTCTCATATTCACATGAATTTTTGTTTTAGACCTTCCTTAGTTCAATTAAACGCCGTTTTGGAAAGTATATGTCTATCTGTCTATGATAAAAGTAATTCTAAACGTTTTGAGCTAAACGGATGAAAATTGATTTACGGTCTTTACACGAAATTTATGGATTTCTATTTCATTTTGAGTAAAAATCTATTCAAAGTAAACTGATCTGAACGGCTATTCCAATACAAGTTAACATGATAAGTACAAACTGAAGAGAGCTATACAGATATGATTCTATACACATATTTAACATCTACATATATAGCATCCAACAGTATTCCTTAGCAAATCATATTTATAAGTATCAAGACTTCTTTAAGACTGCACAATAATTGAGATCAAAGTACCACTTGTCAAAATCAATTAAGTTATTCATTCAAAAGTACAGTCCTCAAGATGGAAATCAAAATATAGGATCCATAAGGGTGATATAGATTTCTGACTCTACAATGTTTTTTATTAAGCTTATAAATGTCATATATAACATAATGCCATCCTGTGCCACCGGTGGCTTTAACGCTAAGTTATCTAACCAGTTGGTTGGCATTAAGATAAAAAGAAAAAGAAAGAAAAAAAGTTAAAAGAAAAAAACAGATGATACAGCATACAGGAATCTCCAGAGAGAATCGCTTCAATGTCAAATCTTACACGAATCTATTCAATTTTTTGCTGAAATTATAATTGGATGGCAGGGTCAAAAATACTTAAACCTTCGCACTCCAAAAATTAATTAGTTGCAAAATTATTCAACTAATACAAAAATTTGCTTATTGCTATGAAAAATGAATATACATAATTCTTTTAACTCGAATTTCTTTGAAAAAGGAATCTACATCTCTTAATCATCATGTAGGCGTTTTTAACAATTGAATTTAAAAAATAAAGAAACGAAACGTGAAAATGATTGCAGAATCTTGAATTGTATGTCAGAGACACCATCGGAGTGAAAAGTGTAAAACAAGTGATTGTATTAATGAGAAATCTTTCTTCCATAGTGCTTGAAAGTAACAGATCATCTAATGTAATTTAAGATTTAGAAAACAAAAAAAAAATCTTCACTCAGTAAACTAAAATAAAGAAGTCTCACAGCTTATTTTAAACCAGACGCGAAATTTTAGGATTTTATACGTACAAAACATCTTGTATGCTCTTTTAGATTTCAAAATACCAAAAGATATCTTCATCTCAAAGGCTTCATACTATTTCAAAGGTTTAGATCAATCGAATTCTTGAAGTTGTATAAACAACTCGTTGTAGCACAAACATTTCTTATCTTCATATATTTTTCTCTGAAATTATCAAGATAAAATGCCGTCATTTTTCTTCAGTTTCTGTACTTCAATTTTTCGAGAATAACTTCAAAATAGAAAATTTATATTATTATAAAATTATTTTCAAAATCTTTGAATTCAAGATTAATTCCAAAATCTTATGTTTTGAGATTATATTTTTGTTTTCATAAGAAATATTCCACATATGTATGAGTAATAGGCAATTCAAAATCTATTCCCGGATTGGATTTTAAATGATTCAGTTTAATCATGGGTTTGTAAAATCATATTTTAAATGCAGATTTCTTGACATTTAATTTTTCTAACTCAAATGGCGAGCACGATGTTATATTATGAATCTTAGTGATGCGATATCTAGACGGCACACATTAAAAATCATACACTTGTAATTAATAAATTTAAAAATATTAATTTGGGCCACGATAGCCTGGTTATTGGAGCGTTAGATTTGCACTCCTTGGGCTGAAAATTTGATCTCACCAGTCGAAGACTCTCCGTGTGCGTGGTGGCTACCACACGTTATAGCTGTCGTTGTTACAAAATCCTTCATATTGACAGTAATACCACTGGGGGTACTCGGTTAGAAGCGATCGTTCTCTGTTTCAGATCTCAATTACGATCTGTGGATGGATTGATGGTTGGAATGAATGAATGAAGTCCACCCTGTAAAGAGGGTTTGTGACGTGTGTCAGCTATAAATCAAACTTCTGGTGCTCGGGATTTCATACCCTCAGAAGTTAAACCCCTCAGTGGACACCTCGAAATGAGGATGATAGGTTTCTGGTACGGTCGATTGGATCTATTCAGCCTGTTGGGTACACTAATAGGAGAGTATAAGAATACTCCCATCGATGACGGGGCGTAATTCCTACGGAAAGGTTTGTACCGTGGCCGGTGATGGCCATTAGGACTCAACCGTAGTTCCCGCCAGATTTGCTGTTGTGATGGCCGAGTCATTCAGCTTTCGTGGTTGTAATCTGTGGGTCTTCGGGCGAGGTCGGAGAGTCTGGTATGACGTTACCCTCTGAAGCTACTGCACCCATTCTTCCGTTGTAAAGTGGAGCACGAGAACAGCAACAAGAACAAAAATATAATTCAAAAAATTCTTTAATAAATACTGTCTGTGACACAATCGAATTGTAATTAGTTCAAATGAAATGCATGATCTTCGTATGCAAATATCAAGTTCATTAAAATGGAAGAAAAGGTAGTAGATGCGCTTTCGCATAATACAGTATGCCCTAAAATATACAGTACTGAAACTCAAGCATTTCGAACACGTTGTTGCGTTTTTCGACGAGCTATACGTGTTCCACTATAGTGAAAGAGTTATAATGAAAGGGTTATATTCCACTATAGTGAAAGGGTTCTAATATAATGAAATGGAAGTTATAATGCGTAGTTTTTGAAAATTGGTCTCCCGATGAAGGAAAATATATTTATGATTGATCCTTAATTACGTTCAGAAGCAAGCGGTCATGGAGTTGGACAGAGTTTAAAAAGGTGTCAAAACAATTATAAGAGATGTTTAAATAACAGAGCTATACTGTGTATTGTTAAGAAATGTCACTATTCTCATAATGTATTGTGGCAACGAAAGGGGAATGTAAAAGACCAGTTCTTGGTGAAGATCCACCAAGAACTGTTGTTGTTGTTACTAAATGGCACTTGCCATTGACAAGCACGCTGACGGCCTTAAGGGTTTTTAATCCGAATTAGAATCTCTTGTTTTTGTATTAGGGCCAAGAGTACGACTTAGCTACACACTCATCACATTCACTTGCACAGCCCGGGTTTACAAGGACACATTCATACGTCTCACAGATAGAACTCATAAGAACAACCATAACCTGACCGGGATTCCCAGATCACGACGAAAGTCTGTTACTTCTCTGCCAGGACACCGGCACCAAGAACTGTGTTTGCATTACATTAAAAAAAAATTCAGAAAAAATTGAACAGATCTGTGTAACCGATCTGTTCAATTTTTTCTGAATTTTTAGATCTGTTGACACCGATGGCATTCTCTCTGGAAGTCCCTGAATGCTGTATCGTCTCTTTTTTCCCTTTAACAAATTTTTCCTTCTCTCTCTCTCTCTCTCTCTCTCTCTCTCTCTCTCTCTCTTCTCCCATCTTGTGCTCATCCAACTGGTTAGATAACTTAACATTATAGGCACCGGGGGGCGCAGAAAGGTGTTATGTGATTCTATATTACATAAGGAAAGTAATTTCTTTTTAAAGGAGTCAGCAGCAGCTTTTGTTTCAGTATATGAGTGAGAATATATGTCCAAGAAATGAACACTGTCTACAGCGAGGCAGTGAACACTTTGAAAACTTACATCAAGCATACCTTGGTAAATCAGCATGCTTCTAATATGTATGCATGTATAATTTCTTTTGAGAAAAATTTCGCAGATGATAATAATGTAATTTTGCTTATCTTTTCATTTTAGCAATGTGTATTTTTCGCATACTGTAAAATCAAACTGTTTAAACAAAGATCGATTTGGGAAACTTTTTTTATAAGAAGGGTGATTCCACTTCGGTAATAAAATTATTCTGTTGCCTGAACTTACGTTCATATTTTGCGATACAACGCTCTACATATAGCTTGATAAAAAAAACATTTAAAAAAATGGGATAAAATGAAATATTTCAATGACGACAAATTGTGGACTTAAGGCGAGTTAAAAAGTTTTCAGTGACAACTATTAAAGCAAATATTTAGTCAACAGACAAAGTTGTTAGTATACAAGCAGAAACTTATATTGTTCTTGTATATTGTGGTGAATGTTATACAAGCCATGTAACAACCCTCGGACTGAAGTGCACTTTTAGCCAACGAATATATTGCTCGGCTACTAACCATAAGATTGGGAGTTCGGGCCTAGCACAATCCTGACACCGAAAATGGTAACAGGGTGGCCAATCTTGGATAAACGCAACCTTCGCACGAAGCCTCGTTTAACAGTCGTGGCTCCCTCTATCGGCGGCTCAAAGACCTAGAAGCGCATTAAATACGACAGTTGTTAACATCACCATCAAAAACCTCATATAGATATCGCTCGTCTAATCACCGACTCACTGGTGGGAGAATATGTGGTGAATTCTATATAAGCCAGATGACTTCCTTCGAGTTGAAGGGCCCCTTTTGTTCTATTGGTATGTTACTCGGCTACTAGCCGTAAGAGTAGTAGTTCGGGCCTAGCGCTATCCGCTAGTCACCGACAATCTCATTTTACTGTTTGGTAAGTGACGTGATGCATTCTGGGTTCTTATTCTAGCACACTCCGCATGATTTACAAGCTAATCAAGTGTACTGAAGAAATTTGTGAATCTTTTACGCTGAAATTCCAAGCATACAATTCAGTCACTACACTTTATGGGGAAACATGTTATGGTCATATGAAGCTTATATCTACACGATTAATCTTCCACAAGGAGGCATCTCAGTTATAAATATGAGATTCTCACATAAATGGAGGTTGATTCTCTCGATCTTGGGGGGGGGGGTACAGAAAAAGTCGGGGGAGACCTCTTCCCAAAGAAAGATTGGTACCATAGTTCCCGCCAAATTTGCTGGCCCTTAGGACTCAACCTTAGATCTCGACAGTAATGTTGCGGTTATCAAGTCATGGCAGATTAACCCATGTGTCTTAGTGGTGTATAGGACTGGTCAATTTATGATTCCACCTAAATAGTTAAGTGATTACTCACAATTGTCGCGTTTGAGCAACAGAAATCGATACAGGACCTATTGGTTGTCCTGTGAAAGTTAAGGAGAAGATTAAACACAATGTTCATGACTAGGTTTTATTTTTTGAACATGAAACTCAAACAGGGTTTAAAACCTTGTTCTGTTAATGGAAAAACTAGAATTTGTTTAAAAAACCCATAAGATTTGCTTAAAATTCCCCCATTAGGATTCCATAACTGTAACAATTTAAACTTCTTTAAAACACAGTTTTTATCCAAGATCATTTACTTGTTCATAGATTAGCATAAATTCTACGGCAAATTTTCATAGACATATAGGTGGTCTGTCGTTGTCTTTTTAAGCCATGACCTCTTAGCTCGCCCGATCTTGAACCAGGGTGTTTCTTCTTATATGGACAATCCGCTGAAACTTTATCACATTTAAAAGAAACATTCTACAGCATATTTGTGGAATTATTGATTATTGATAGCGCTTTACTGCGTATGGTGCGATAGAATTTTACAGGAGAGTTGCATCAAATACCCTTTCACGAGGCAAAGTCCACTCCATAGTAAACCATATTTATAAATACTAAGACCTCTTCAAGATCTACAATAGTTGAGACAAGAAATCCCCTTGTGAAAATCAACCAAAATTATAATATATATTGATTTGACACCGATGGCATTCTCTCTGGAAATCCCTGAATGGGTTATCGCCTCTCTCTCTCTCTCTCTCTCTCTTTTTCTCTCTCTCTTTCTCTCTCTCTCTCTTTTCTCTCTCTCTCTTTTTTTTCTCTCTCTCTTTCTCTCTCTCTCTCTTTTTCTCTTTCTCTCTCTCTCTCTCTCTTTCTCTCTCTCTCTCTCTTCCTTTAACAAAGTTTTCCTTTTTTCTC
>JAOUZG010042400.1:122096-137684 GCA_026289955.1 Argiope argentata
CATGAGTATTAGACACAACAGCTAATATAACCAACTATCACTCACACATGCTCTTGATACGCTTGGCACAAATGTATCGTTCAATTGTGATGCATATCACCACCGACTCACTGCTGGTTAAGTACGTGGTGGAAGCCTCCTAAGCCAGATAACATCCATCGGATACAAGTGGCACTATTGTCTAATGTCTATGTTAGCTTCAAAACCTAATGTTGCAAATTCAGTTCTAACCTACGCAATCTTTCCAGATGAGTATTATTTCTATCACTACTACTAACAAAAGCGATGCATGCGCTAGAGCTTTGTTGGCTAGGCCAGTTTGATCAATAGAGATAGATATATTTTTAAAATCGCTAATATACATAGCATAAAATTTTAATTAAAACTGTATTCGATTTTTCTTTATATTAGGTTTTGAGTTTTTTTTTTCTCGCTATAATTGCAGTTGATATTTCTGCAGAAAACTGGTTTTTATTTTAGGCGTTATAAAAAAAATATTTTTGACGATTTCAAATCAGTTGCCACTCGTATTTATCCTGAATTTTTAAATTTTATAAAATATAATTTTTAGCATACATTTTAACTATTGATTTTCCAGAGAATGATTTTCATTGTTTCCTCAAATATTTGATCAAAATTTTTTTCTAGTGTTGAAAGCTAAAGAAAAAAAATATTCTGTTAAATATCCAAGCAATTTGCAAGACAATTAAGAAAGTATTGTTACAATACCTCGATTGTTCAAAGATAAACAAACTGTACCATTAGGTTTCTAATCCTTACGCTTACAATGCCAATTAATTGGCAACACAATTAGAATTATATTAGTGTCATTAAGATAGTTAATATACAAGGTGAAAAGAATTAGCTTTAATCTATTATTGCAAGAAAATTTCATTTTTTTTATAATTAGATAGATTATTTCATGTTAACAACATGGTTATTAAGCTATACACAATTTAATTAAGAATTAATAAAAACTAAATTCGCGTGAACCAGCTAGCTGCTAAAAGATGGGTTTTTTTAAGGAACTCATTTTCATTAAACTGTAGAGTACTTAAAATTTTGATTTATAAATTGCAACTATAATGAATCCTAAAATCTGCTTCTTCAATTTTCGTCCTTAATTCAATTATCGGGCATTACTAAAATGGATGATGTGTGATAATTTGCACTAACCAAAAAAGAATTATAGGAGTAAAAAATATTTTATTTGAAGTATTTGGATTAGATTTGTCTTTTTCTATTAATTTGAAAAATTAAAATATTATTTATGAGAACCTTTTAAAGTCCTCTGAAAATATCAATTGAAGAGTTCTCAAAGCAAAAAAAATTATGAAATTATGTAATTCGTTTGTGAAATAGTAATATTACATTTCATTTATATTTATAAATCAAAACTAATTGTTTTCGCTTAAAAAATATATACAAGATGAATTCGAGAGTGTTTATCTCGGAAACAATTATGAATTTTTTCCCTAATATATCCATCCAGTATTTCATTAAAAACATCTCAATTATATCCGAAATTCCCCTTTAATATTTGAAAAGTTGTCAAAGTATAGTTTGGAAAAATTTCTTCATAGAAAAAATAATTTGATATTCTAAGTAAACTAACAAGCAAATTTAATCTGGCTGGTAAAATATTTAAACAAAAACTGTTTTCAATATCTTTCCGCAAAACTTCGACCATTAAATGGGAAAGGATTACATTACCAGCAGACGATATTTAATTTTTGTGCCTATCGTCTGTATAAATATATTGAAGTGGAAATTTAGTTTTAAATATTTGAAAAGTTGCTGAAGTAGTTTTTTAAAAACAATTTTTATAGAAAAAAAATAATTCGCCATCTAGACTATCTAATAAAACAATATTCTGGTTAAAATATGTTTAAACAAAGTTGTTTTTAATAAAAAAAATTTCCTGGAAAACTTCGGCTAATAAATAAGAAAGAATTACAATTCCAGCAGACGATATTTGATTTTTGTGTCTTTATTATCTTTAGCGTTGTCTAAAATGTAAACATTTTAAGTTGTTTTGTATTATAAATTTGAATTGGCTTCATAAATATCTCAAAAGCTATTTGTGGGAAAAAGGAAATGGCGAAGAAATTTTTAAATAACGTTTATTTGCCCATTATACTTCAATCATAAATCTCGTCTTGTGTAATTTTCAAATCTTAAATTTCTTAATTCAAAGAATATTAAATTTTCAATAGAAATAAATTTCTTATTTTAATAGATTAAGAAACGAAATTCTTTGAAAGGTGTCTGCAAAATTTTCTCCTTAAGATTAAACAAACTTACATTTTTCTTGGATTTATTCATCCAAAATTTGTTGAAAGATTATATATATAATCCTTTAATAAATGTAATCATCATACTAATGGTGTTTTGAAGACTGAAACACCAATAAATACCAATGAAATATTAACTTTTAACTTATTAAACTTTTTCACTTATTTTTCATTTATTTGACTTATAAACTTATATTTATTTTTGATTCCTACTGAATTGTATGATTGATATTTAATGCAAGAATTAAAAATGGGATTTAAATTAAAAATCGGAAATATTCTTATCTGCTGTTAAGCAATTTAATTATATAAAATTTAATACCATATTGTTTTATTCTTGATCAGATTAAAATTTCCCCTTCTGCAAAGAGTTGAATAGAATAATTATTACCAAATTTTCAACTGAATCGCCAATTTTTTTTTATTTGATCACCATAGTTTCTTAAGTAAAAATATTATGAGAAAAAAATATATAAACTGTCTAACTTTTAAAATACATTAGATTAGTGATTTCTCTATCCAAAAAAAACAAATTAAATTTTTGCAAAGAAAAATATGTATTTTCCAGTTTAGAACATATACTTATAATACTCATTTTGTTTTATTTAAATATTCCCATGCAAAAAGTTTTATTTTTCTTTTTAAAAAATTTGATGGGTTTTTTTTACAAAATGTTTTAGTTTCGGGCTAGTATATAAACGCAGAAATAACAGAAAACCTCGTGGAAAAATTCTAATTCAAAGATTTAAATTCATATTCAATTCTGTAGAAAATAATTGCGTTCAAATAAATTTTAAGTATCTCAAATCTTTTTGATAATTTCTTTTTTAATAATCATTTAGATTAAAAAAATTCTAACATTTCTAAAATCCTGCTTTTTAGTAATCATTTACCTATGACTATGCGTAGTTAGAATCATAATTGTTTTTATATTCTTTTCAGCGTAGTTAATTTTTCCGTAAGATAAACAGTTTTATAGATATCTTAGAAATGCTAAATTGTGGGTATTTCTCCGATTTTGGCTGCAAAGATTTAGAATTCTGAAAAATCAAAAATGTCTGCTATATATCCAATAGGGCTCTAATTCTCCCTGCTTGTTCTAGAATATTTGAAGTAAGGTCATGATGACTATCAAAACCCAATGTTGACAGTCGAGTGATGAAATTAGCAGTTCAGTTGAGCTCAAGCAAGTAGTTGAGAGAATTCTCTGTTGGAATATTCATCTTATTTCAGTTCTTTCTGGGCAGTTTGTGCTGTTACATATGTTCATTACTGGTTTGCTATTTGTGTATTCCTGTTTATTGCATTAACACTTTTTATTTCGACGGTCCTAACAGGACCTTTTCTACTTGCCCTTGCTTAGCTATTGCCTCTCTCTCTCTCATATTATTTCTTGTATCGGTGGCTCTGTGAGGCAACTTTCGGATGAGAGCGAGAGTGTTTTTGACCTTTTGGTGCGGCACGATCTTTTGGACTATGTCTAGACCAAGGGGATACACAACAACAACAACAACACACTTTTTATCGTTGGGCTTGCCATATATACATCATCAGCGAGCATCTATCGCAGCTGGGCGCTCAACTCGTGCATTTCTGGAAATCGAACTCTTAAGACGGTGATGGATATATGCATTCTTAACCGGAACATTTTTAAACGCCACTAGATGGCAACATATGTCCATTGTTTTTTAAATTTAGTTTTTGTACCCTGACATTCAGTTTGCTCATATTCAGTCTTTGATATTTTATTCATCAGCTATTAAGGGGGTAAGAATAATGTAAAAAACAGAACTGGATTGTGTGATGTTCCACTTGATAAAATCGTTTGAGTGTCTAATTTCGTTCCAAATACTTTTTCTTTTGTTATTGCTCTGTAAACGCAATTAGTCTTTTTTGGTTATTACCGTTAATTCTCTTTATTTTGCACTGAGTTCGGACACATTTGCGCATTTCTCTTTTTATTACGGAACGTCTTTGATCCACGGTGGCTTGGTGGCAAGATCTCGACTCAAAACCTTACAGTTTCAGGTTCCAGACCCGATTCAACTGAAGAACCATCGTGTAAGGGGGATTTGAGGCACGTTAACTCCCTCAAAGCCAAACGTCCTCCCGCTGGTGTAGTGTGTAGAGGGAGGTTGTCATCTCAGCTGTCACCCTCGTCATCTGACTGCAGTTAAAAATTATGAGTTTGGTCTCATAATAGCCCTAGTGCTGCTTTATATCAGGACATTAACAAAATTAAACTTTTTTTTACAAAATTAAAATTAAACTGCCGGCTTGCTGGCACAGAGGTAGCGCGTCTGCCTCGTGTTCTGGAGGTCCCGGGTTCGAGTCCCGGTTCGGGCATGGTTGTTCTTCTGTGTGCTATATGTGAGATGTGTTAATGTGCCCCCCGTAAAAAGGGATTGTGCAAGCGAATGTGGTGAGTGGGTAGCAAAGTCGTACTCTTGGCCCTAGTTGGCGCTACTTCAAAAAACAAGAGACGCTTCATTCGCTTTAATCTGATGTTAAGTTCAGCAGCGGGCTTGTCCATGACAAGTGTCCTATGACACAAGAACACAAAATTAAACTACGAAATTTTTTAGTTTTGATTTATTATGGCAAGAAACCGCAATTTGTCTCGGAAGAATGTGCTGAAATTATGAATAAATTAATAATCTAAAAAAGGTAGAAACAATGACAACTTTATTTTTGTGATTCTTTTTCCTCTTCAAAAGTTTGACTTAGGGACGAAAAACTCCATTTGCACGTTGCCGCGAGGGAATTCCTTTCGGATATGTTTCATCCGCTAAGTGCGTCTGATAGAAGCCTCTATTCCCGAAAGAGTTATGCTCTTTCAGTGCTTTATCAACCATATTGTTGCTTCTTCTTGTAAAATATAACACTTATTGTGTGTTGTTGAGCTTCATGAACTTTTTCATTAGACAACCTAAGAAAAGTTTAAAAATTGTCAGGAAAATTTAAAAAATTAAGGTTCAATATTAAAAAAATGGTATTATGAATAACAGATCCATATCTGTTATTCATAATGTCATTTTTTCCATTTCATATCCAGAGAAATGCTAAAAGAAAAATTACTGATAGTATATTTATAATTCTATAATAAAACACGCACACACCTAAAACCTCCCTAAAAACTGGAAAGTATATTTTTGAGAAGTAACGGGAAATGAATTAAATTGTTATAGGGAATTTTATGTTTTCTACCTTTGTTTGTTCATTTGTGTTTATTTAAATTGCCTTCAAAAATTAACAAAACGTTTTGAAGATTTTATTTCGTAATCACTTCCTTATCTTTTGACCATCGCCTTTGTCAACTGATTCGACAAAAATAGTCATTCTGATGAATTTTAATTCAATGTTTTAAATATTCATGATGGCAACAAGACATTATTTTTGAACATCAAATTGCGATAAAACATGAGAATCGTTTTAATTTATAAAACCTATTTTGGTTGTATTTATAGGATGAATGAATATTCCAATTTAAGTCAATTCTCTTGATATAATAAGACAGGTTTGATAATCTAACTTCGAATCAGACGTTAATTTTTATATGTGCTATAACCTTTCTATATTATTCATCATATAAACCGCGCAGATAAGAAAAACATTTTTTAAGCTCTCAATTATCAAAGTGTATCTTGCATTCAAATATTTAATAAAACTATGAAAAGGATATTATAAAAATCAAATGAAATTATTGTTGTTTTTTTGGAGTGAACAATAATTTATCTGATAGTGAAGATTGTAGCCTCGTTGCAATAACTTGAAGACACGGGTTGTCTTTTCTGAGGTTTATTGGTAACAATAACAAAAGGCACAGGATTTAAGACATAGTGTAGCAGGCCTAGAGAACTACACATTAAAGTTGCGTGGGAGAGAGCCGAGATCACACTCCCCCTCGTACCAGGGTCAGGTTCGCTTCTACTGGGAAAAAAAGGAGAATTTCAACAGTCAGGTCACGTGATTGGCAGCTGGCTCCACCCAAGAAGATGACGTGGTTAGCTTAATTCTTAACATACATAATTGAAAAATAATTGTTGAAATTATGCAAGAAACGCTTTTAAAAAATGTTCGATATTCAACGGAAAACCACATGACATGAGTAAATTGATATGTTGTTCCTTATGGCACTTATCCTAGATAAGCTCTCTGAGGTGGTCAGCGATTTAAGCCTAATCAACGTCTCTTGTTTTGTAGTAACGCCAACGAGGGTCAAGAGTAGGACTTTTGCTGCCCACTCACCGCATTCACTTGCATAATTGTGCTTATATATTAAAAGACTAGATTTTTTTAATTAGAAAACTATATATTTTTTCGAGCATTCTTTTTATATAGATATTTTGAAACTTTTATCCATCATTTTTCTTTTTTCTATCTTCTGTCTATTTTAATTTCCATCAAAACTTTTATATTCGTCATTTCAAAATTGTTTTGTTGTAAGTTTATTTCTAATCAAACTATATTATTGTAGTTATTAGTGGCTGTCACTTGCCATGGGCAAGCTTTGCCGTGGCATTGGCGAGTTTTAAGTCGAAAGGAGCGTCTCTTATTTTGAAGTAGCATTAACTACGGCCAAGAGTACGACTTAGCTACTCACAGTCGCTTGCACAGCCCCTTTTTACTCGGAGGTACATTCACACAACTCACAGATAACACGCAATAGAACAACCATGCCCGAACCGGGACTCGAACCCGAGCCGCCCAGATCATGGGGAAGACGCGCTGCCTCTGTGCCAGAATGCCGGCTTAAATTTTTATCAAATTAATTAATTTTAAATTTTAAAAATTGAGTAAATTTTTTGTATCCTTTTAATATTTTTGGAAGTTAGCACGAAAGATTTTGAAAAATCTTGTTTCAATGTTAATAATTTATAATTATAATTAAAACTTAAAGGAAAATTTCGCTATGAGATTTGTATTTCCATTATCTGATCTATATCCGTGCTAAATTTGATAGATGGATTCAAAAAGCCTTCTCTAGAGGGAGCAGCTCTCGTATACGGTCTATTGGCGCCATTTATGTTTCGCCAAGAAGTCGCCAATGATGCGTGTTTGTTTATGATGCTGTAATTCTTAACCGGGATTTTTGCGGCCATGTTAGGCTTAGTGCTAGGAGAGACAAAATACACGAAACTCGGGGAATGGTGAGAATTAACAGCAAGTCGACTGATAGATGTAGATGGAACAATATTAAATGAACGAAATTTTAAAATTAGTGGTTAAGGTGAAAGATATAAGATACGGTTTGAGGTTGACATAAAGAAGATTATGGATGCCGATAAAGTCAATCAGAAATTTCCATTTATCGCCAAATTTCTGGCCAATTTGGCGAATGCCGTATACGGGAGCTAAGCAGTCTAGAGTACTAACGCAGACGCTCCTATATTATTAGTATACTTAGATACTTCATTTAATTTGAATAGTAAAATTCTCTTTCCCGTTGAAATTCTATGCTTTTAATGGAAGCTCCAAAAAATGGGTGTGGGGGAGGAAATGCGTCGTTCCGAGGAATGATACCAATATTTCCTTCATTTCCTACTACAGAATGCGATGATGACACCCACTTATTTAGTAGGCGTCTGGCGAAATGGAAGGCTGTTAAGATCCTCCATAAATCACGTCGGAGGGCCATAAAACTTGCTCAATTACTGGCCGATGCTTCTTTTTACAGCTGATGCTTTTATAATTTCGAAATATGCTCTGCGACACCAATTTCTTCATGTCCACTTCATATTCAAAATGTTTTGTGTCACGAACGCCCTTGAAACGTTTAATATTTTGCCCCTGGAAAGGACATGACGATTCGAATTTGAATTGTTCGAATTTACCAATTAGAAAAGAGCATCTTTTATCATGGAATACAACAAATTAATTTTTGATTATCAAAGTATAAGTAACAAGATTTTTTTTCAACTCCCACTATTAGCTCCCACTCCGCCTATATATATATATATATTGTTCAAATTTTCAATCATTATTAAAATACTTTTTATTCATCCAATCAAGTTCAAGTAATTTTTTTTAATTGGGAGCGGATGATATTTGATGTTAATACAATTTTTTCCAATATTAATTCATTACTTTTTATTTATTAACTTAAAACTAACTTTGTCGCCAAAAAATCTTCATTTCCCCGCAGCCAAATAAGTAACGAATTCAGTTTGTTTTTTCTCCACATTAATGAGGTTATGCTTAATATGTTTCCGGCCGATTATTTAAAGCAATTCCGTTTATTTTCATAATGTTTGGTGCATTTAAAACTAAGCATTGTTAATTAATCGATGTTTCATATTGAATTTGAAGTACTTTCAAATTAAAATAATACAGAAAAAAGAATAAATATTTCTAATCTATATTGCGTTACCTCAACTGGTGTAGAAAATTGTTAGGCTGGATAATCTGGTTGTTCGGGTGTTGGATTCACATCTCTTTGGCTGCGAGTTCGAACCTTCCAAATGAAGATTCTCCATCGACGGACGTTAAATTGGTCGTTTTCACAAAGTTCTTCATGTGGAGAGTAATAACACTGGGGATAGTGGATCGAAGGTGATCGTTCTCTGTTTCAGATCTAAATTACGATCTGTGAATGAATGAAGTCCGTTACGTAAAAAGGGTATGTGACGTATGTAAGTAGAAGTCAGATTTTTTGCCCTCGAGTGCTTATCGTCATACTCTCTAAAACTACTGCATTCCTTCTTCTATTGTATATCGGAACTAGAGAACAGCAATTCTAATTTTTAAATAAAAAGTAGCTGAAATAAATTTTTTACTAATTACCTAAGTAGGAAATAAATTAAAAAAAATTTTGTATTAGCTTGTTTTTCAAATGAAAGGAAAATTATTTTTAAAAAATAGGAAAGCATTTCGTTTTCTTCAATGAATCCTGAATTTATATTTATTAATGATCTTAAGTCAATCATGAATTTATTAATAGTCACTGAAAACTCATTTTTTACCTTTATGATTTCTCTAATTGTTCTTTTAACACCTCCATTAAAAAAACTCAGCTGCAAAAGGGCAGAATATTTATTTTCATTGTTAAGTGAATTTTTCAATTTGAACTTTCAATCAAGGGTAAATTTTTTAAAAAGAGATGGAAAAAAAGGCGGAAATTGAATCAACAGAGGCATGTTTACACTGATTTAATGCATAATCAATTTCCTGCAACCATCCAAGGCTTGTCTTTTTTACTCGTTTTGCGTTTTGTTATTTCAATATTTTTTGTAATGGTCCGACTAACTTTATACACAGCCAAACTTTTATAGCAGCGGTCTTGTTTCATACATATGAGATTTTTTTTTGCTAGTTACTTAGTGAATGAAATTTTTTAAAATTAATTTGAGAAACTAAGCTTTTAAATATAAACTTTTTTAAAACTTTCAAATTACTCTGAACTAATTTCTTAATAATTTCTTTATTAATATTTTAAATAATAAATTTTTAAACAATTAGTATAATGGATTCATTGCTTTCGAGAAATTCCATATTTATATTCAATATTTTATTTACTTTGTAATTTTAATATGTTTTAGGAAATTAACAATCGTTTGCATTTTTTTTTTCTCTTCTTTCAATTAAGTCCAGAGAATACCATTGTTTTAACTGATTTATCATTTCAGTTTACAACTATACACTGA
Source organism: Argiope argentata (assembly GCA_026289955.1). Taxonomy (NCBI): domain Eukaryota; kingdom Metazoa; phylum Arthropoda; class Arachnida; order Araneae; family Araneidae; genus Argiope; species Argiope argentata. The sequence continues at coordinate 132,034 of JAOUZG010042400.1, forward strand.
AGTGACAAAAGTCATGGGATGATTGTTAATATCGTGTCGGTCCTCCTTTTGCCCGGCGAAGTGCAACAACTCGACGTGTCATGGAGTCCACAAGTCGTTGGAAGTCCTCTGCAGGAATATTGAGCCATGCTGTCTGTGTAGACGTCCATAATTGTGAAAGTGTGAATGGTGCAGGAGTTTGGGCACGAACGGACAATTCGATGATGTCCCATAAATGCTCGATGGGATTCATATCGGGAGATCTAGGTGGCCAGATCATGCGCTGGAATTGTCCGGAATGTTCTTCAAACCAATCGCGAACAGTTCTGGCCCGGTGACATGGCGCATTGTCATCCATAAAAATCTCACCGTTGTGTGGGTACGTGAAGTCCATGAATGGCTGCAAGTGATCTGCAAGCAGCTGAACATAACCATTTCCAGTCAATGATCGGTTCAGTTGCACCAGAGGACCGAGTCCATGCCATGTAAAAACAGCCCACACCATTATGCAGCCACCACCAGCTTGAACAGTGCCTTGCTGACAGTTTGGGTCCATGGTTTCGTGGGGTCTGCGCCACACTCGAACTCTACTATCAGCTCGTAACAACTGAAATCGTGACTCATCTGACCACGCCACGGTTTTCCACTGGTCTAGGCACCAGTCGATCTGTGGATCTCGGAATGTTGAATTCACTAACGATATCCGCAATGGAATGACATATGCGTCTAGCTCCAACTAACATTCCACGTTCAAAGTCTGTTAATTCTCTTCGTGCCGCCATAAATCACGAAAAACCAGTTCAAATGAATAGCTTGAACACAAATGAAAGCTCTGGAAAACGAACTGCGCATTTATACTTTTTCGCTGCGATACTACTGCCATCTGTATATTTGCATATTGCTATCCCATGACTTATGTCACTTCAGTGTATGATATTGGAAATTCAGCCACTCTTCTTGACAAGATAACTGTAATAAAATAAACTTTTGGATTTTTTTTAACTGACCATTTTCACATAATGTTGCTCATTAAAAATATTTTTTAGAACTTGGGGATGTCTCAGACGTGAAGATTTGTCAAAGTCTTGAATTTCAAATTTTTCCTTCATATACAAGAAAGTATAAAACAATTAATTAGAATCTAACAAACATTACCAAGAATTTTAAGGAGAGAACATACAATTAATAAGTTTTATTTATATTTCTTTTAGTTATATAACTATAAGCTTACCTTAAGCTATAACTCATTTGAAAAATCTTTTTAAATCCATTAATCCATACAAACTCTAAATAACAGATGAAATTTAATTTATTATCATATTATAAATTCAGGTTTTAATGGGAATTTTTTACTGTTATTTCCTAATTTGAATTTTTATTTTCTGTTTAGATATTTTATTTCATGATTAAATATTATTAATTTTTATTATTAAATATTTTAGAATACCCTCATAAAACTCTTCAGCTTTGATAAAAGACTATTTTTAAAAATTGGAAATTAAATCAAAAACAAATTGCAGACATCGGGAAGTTTCCGAAAAAAAAAACAGAAATGAAGTAATTATAGCAAATATTATTGGTATTTCTGTTAGTCAAAAATATCAAATGTTTTTACATTAAGCAGGAATTCCATCTTTGCAATTTTCTTTTTACTATGATGTCATTTATAATTTTTATTTCAGATAATATTTTTAATACTGAAAAAGTTATGAACGTATCAGTGATTTGTTTTCTCTTTTTATCTGTTCCAACTAATAACAAAAAATAAGTAATAACTACCAGACCATGATTTAACGATATCTTTCTATTATAAATCATAGAATGAAATAGTTAATTAAGTAGACAGTAAAATCTTTTTTGATTTCAAAAAGTAAAGTTTTAAGCAACAAACACCATTAATTAATTTGATACTGGTACTTGAAAATGGTGCTTAGAGAAGTTCCACAATATTGATTTCTTAACTGTTCGTTCATCGGTATACGTCGATAAGTACTTAAATTTTTTATGTGTATGTGTCATATTTTTTTGTGTTTTTCGTAAGACTGATAAAATATAAAAAAATTTGAAATTCAATTGTTCATTCATCCTTTTTTATGTTTGCTATTGAAACAAGTAATATAAAAAATTAAAAATCAATTCCTTCTAAGGTTAAAAAAGAAAAATTTTATTTTAGTTGTTTTTTATCAAACAATTATAATTGTTATTGTTGTTCTCATATCTCGCTTGACAACGGAATAAGGAGTGCAGTAGCTTCTGATGGTATGGGCCCCTGAGCACCCGAGGTCAGAAATCTGACTTACAGCTCACATACGTCACAAACCTTTTTTATGGTTTTCATTCATTCATTCTGAGATCGTAATTAAGATCTGAAACAGAGAACGATCACTTCTGAACCCAGTATCCTCAGTGGTATTACTCTCCACGTGAAGTCCTTTGTGACCACGTCAGATATAACGTCCCCCTCACATGGAGAGTAATCAGCTGGCAGGTTCGAACTTGCAGTCCAAGGAATGCGAAACAAACACCCTACCAACCAGGCTATCCCGGTCTAATAATTACAATTACTATAAATAATTCATCAAAAATTATTCACTTGACGCATCAAGCAAAAAGAAAACCGTCAAAATCTATTAGACGCATCAACGCACTCACACGCTCGCCATAACTTTTGATACTAGGTTTAAAAGCCAGATAACTTCTTTGATACGGAAGCTTTTAGTTTTGTGGTTATTTTACTCGGATATTAGCCCAAGCGTCACTTTTTCGTTCTGAGGCCTTCACACACCACATATAATGTGAAAATATTTACAACTTTCACAAAAATGCATTCCTCTCTAGGATTATTGAAAAATTTCTATGTTAGTGGCTACTGAAGGTATTTCCAATCCGTAAATAAAAGCTATTACATTTATTTTATTTTTTTTCAATAAAATTTCAAAACACCCCTTTCATATTCACAATAGTTGATCGTAATAAACAGTCCACATTGTGAAATCTTTTTATGGGCATCCTGTATTTCAAGATTTCATAAAGAAATTTTCACCTTTTCTCTAATTCCAAAATTCACAAGAGATAATATAGATATGTCAAAATATTTAAAATTTTCAAAAAATGCTTTCTTTCTAGAATTTATTGTAAAATTTCTCAGATAGAGGTTACCGAAGGTATTTCTAATACATAAATAAATGCTATTGCATTGTTTTTTCAATAAAATTTCAAAACACCCCATTTCATATTCACAATAGTTGATCGCAATAAACAGTCCATATTGTGCAGCATTTTTATGGACATTCTGTATGTCCTGTATGTCACAAATTCGTAAATAAATTTTCATCTTTTCTCTAATTAGAAAATTTATGAGCTTAGAAATCGGAGAGATTAAATCATGTACATTCCGTATTCTAAATATTTAAAGATGAGAAAAAATTTTAATCTTTACATCAAAATCAAAATAAGTAAAAAACTAACGAGATTAACTTGCTGTTGTTAGCTCAAACTTTGCCCCCTTTTTTTTCCTTTAAGGGTTTATTTTCCGAGATTAATCTTATATCTGTGATTAAAGAACAGAAATCTGCTCTTATCAAACAAATACTGTAACGTGAATTTTAAAAATTCATTGTGGAATTAAGTTCTTTTCATCAGTTTTGTCTTCAGGCTGCGCAAGTAGAGAAAAAATTTATCCTCAGAAGGATTACTTCTATAAATTGAAAAAAAAATTATTAAAGGAAAAATAAGAAAGTATTAAACTGTCATGACAGCAAATTTTTTTCTGATTAAATTTGAGGGTTACAATAGTAAAAAATTTAATTTAATTTGTAAGATGCAAATTTTAAACGCTAAAAAATAATAGAAATTTTTTCCTATCTCTTTTTAATAAACAAATATTAATAAATAAAATTTAATTATCAACAAAGCATAAAAACATTTCTTAATCCGTAAAAGAAGAAATATTATTTACCCATGTTTTTCAATTCCCTACTATTTACTCTACAGATTTTCAATCGTTAATAAAATATTTTTTATTCATCCAATCAAGTTCAAGAACATTTTTTAAAATTTTTATTGGAGGACATTTGATGTTAATACAATTTTATCAAATATTAATTAAATAATTTTTTATTAATTAAAAACTTTCTTGTCAAAAATCTTTATTTTACCTCCACCGAATAAATAACGAATTTATATTTTTTCCTCTAATGCCAATGAGATTATGCTTAATATGTTTTCGACTAATTGTTTTAAACGATTCTGTTTATCTTCATAATGCCTAATGCATTTAAAATCAAACATTGTTAATTCATTTTGAAGCATTTTCGAATTAAAATAATACAAAGTAAGAAAAATTAGAAATTTGTAATCTGTATTGCGTACCCCAACTTATGTAAAAAAAATCACACATTTTACGTTGCCATAATAGTTTTTAAATCATCAACAGACTTTGAAAATTCAATGCTAGTATATTTTTTTGATGAATTATTTAGAGTAATTCTAATTGTTAGCCCGGGATAGTCTGGTAGGTATGGCGTTGGATTCCTATCCCTTGGGCTGCGAGTTCGAACATCATGTATAGAAAGGAGAATGGAAAATTGCCAGGAAATTCACTTGTTATTTTGCCACTTAATATTGTGACTCTGTCATATTTATGTACTTGTTTATATTCATTGTAATTACTTAATAAAGAGTAACTAAAATAAAAAAAATCTTTGTTAACGGAAATAGGAATCGACTTTAAAAAAATGTTCTTTATATTACTCGTTATCTAACATAAACCAGAGAGAGTTTTTCTCTCTAAAACTTTCTCGCATGCTCTCTAATGAGCTTGTCGTGCCAGAGAATGCTTTACATTGCTCTGGAATACAAAAAATAAGAAATATAAGTTTTGGCGCAAATTTAACAATTTGGCGCGAATTTATCTGAATCAATCGTGTTATTTTGGCGATTAATTACTAGCATGGGATTAAAAATATCCGGAAATCTCATTTTCGTTTCTTACCCATTATTTTCAGTCAATCGAGAGAAAAAAATTGCTACAGAGCTACAGTTGCAGCCACAAAATCCAATAGAAAATTTAAAATACCTAAGTCAATGCTATCTTAAGATATCATGTGTACATATTTTTGAAAGTACAGACTGACAGACAACACATACTTATACGTGGCTCAAAATTTTGCAACTGTCAACATTTCAGATGTTAAATTTCCATCCCGAATTTCATGTATCTTACTATCTTCCCTCTTTTTTATCTTTGTTTTATGTTATAATCGAGCAGCTGGCCAGTTGGACTTCCTCTGACTATTTTCATAATGTTTGATGCATTTAAAATTAAACATTGTTGATTGATCGACTTTTCCGATTCATTTTGAAGTACTTTCAAATTAAAATAATACAGTAAAAAGAAAATTTAAAAAAGTTTAATCTGTATTGCGTTACCCCAACTGTTGTAAAAATTCACGCATTTTGCATTGCAACAAATAGCGTGAAACCTCAATTGGCTTTAAAAATTCAATGCTAGTATAACTTTTGATTAATTATTTACGGTAAGTGTAATTTTTAGACCTGGATACCTTGGTTAGTAAGGCGTTGGATTCGCATCCGTTGGGCTGCGAGTACGAACGAGCCAGCCAATGTGTGTGTGTGTGTGTGTGTGTGTGTGTGTGTGTGTGTGTGTGTGT
>JAOUZG010042400.1:138553-153356 GCA_026289955.1 Argiope argentata
TTCGATGTTCTATGAAAAGATGTGTTTCGATGTTCTATTAAACGATGGAATTCGATGTTCTATGAAAAGATGTGATTCGATATTCTATTAAACGATGTAATTCTAATTTCAATGAAATGCAAAAGATAAAAGTTACTTTTATTTTTTCAGTATAAACACATATCGATTAACAAAAATAATATTAATATTTAAAAAAGTTAAATGTTTATTTTCTTATTCTTTAAACGAAACCTTTTTTACCGTTTTTTGAGTAAATGAATAATTTTTTAAATATTTCACCAAATTATCAAAAAATAACTTTGATAAAAAATATTAATTTTTTCTGAAAATTTATTTTTAATCTATTTAAAGACAGGGATAAAAAAATAACTTTTCTGAATATTTATTTTTAATTTATTTAAAGACAGAGAAAAAAATATTAATTTTTTCTGAAAGTTTATTTTAAAACTATTTAAAGAGAGGGTTAATATTATTCATGTTTTTGTAATAAACTTAGCATCAACTAAAATAAAATAAGTAAGAAAGAATAAATATTTTTTCAAGCCCTTGATTCTCAGATTTTTCTGATTTATTTTTAATTCATTAATGAAAAAAATGTAAAAATTATATAAATATCACTATTATATTCTTCAGGTGTTAAATTTAATTATTAGTAATATTTATTTAATAATTTTATAATTTTTATTGCAAAATATATTTATTAAATATTTTCTTGAAGATTTTATTAAAACTTGATTTAACAATATATATATGCTTCTATAGTACTTTTGTTGTGCTATTGTTTGTTATATAGTTTTAAATAGAACAAAAATAAATATTCATAAAAAATGAATCTACAATCTAATTTATATACTTCTTTTTGTGACTGAATGATATTCAAACCAAAAATTAAAAATTCTTTCCAAATTGTTTAATTACTTCAAAATTTTAATTTTTAAAAAATATCTGCTTAATATAATACAATGATATGTAATTAATTGTAATATACTATTTTCAAGAGCATTAAATTTTTCTATTTAGAGGAAAATTAAACATTTTGAATTAGTTTTTATGAACTTTGTTTTCTAAAGTTCATATTTAAGTTTCAAGAGGATCAAAATTTTGTATTTTTATCCGCAAAATTTAGGAAAAAACTTTTACTTTTATGAGTCACTAAATTTTTTGATCGATCAATTTTCGTCTAGAATTTCAATGAATACACTCATTTATTGGCGAAATCTTGGTGACCTTATCATTCATCTATAATATTACCTACGTTAATTTAAATTAAATCTATGACGCTAAATGATTTTTCATGATTCTTAAAGAAAGTAGATTTAACTAAATTATGATATATATTAACTTTTTATATAATAACCTTTCACTTATTCTGCCCATTATTCACATTAGTATAGCTATTAGAGTCAATTGGCTTGACTGTCTTATTAGCACGTTTCTAAGCAATATATTCATACCTATTATTTACTTATACTTTATATACTTTAACTTTTGAAGTAAGCTTATACTTTATCTTTTGATATCTATGATTTACATTGTAAATTAAATTTAATCGTTATCCTTTGACTTATACTTTATCTTTCGCTTCACTTATGATGTAAATTTATACTTTATATTTTGACTTATACTTTATCTTAAGCCTCACTTATGAGATAATTTATACTTTATATTTTGACTTATACTTTATCTTAAGCCTCACTTATGAGATAATTTATACTTTATATTTTGACATAAACTTTATCTTATGAGGTAAATTTATATATATCTTACACTTTCTTTATGAAGTAAATTTATGCTTTATCCTTTGATTTATACTTTATCTTATACTTTACTTAAGAAGTAAATTTATCTTTTGACGTATATTTTCTTATACTTTTCTTATGAAGTAAATTTATACTTTATCTTTTGACTGACATTTTATTTTATAGTTTACTTAAGCGGTAAATTTGTACTTTTCTTTTGACATATATTTTATATCATACTTTACTTATGAAGCAAATTTATATTTTATCTTTCAAAGCAAATTTATTTTGAAATAAGAGTTAAAATCCCTGGAATACCAACACGTTTTCTTACTAGAATAATATTTCTTCAAAACTTTATGGATATGCCGTGTATAAGCAAAATTTCTTTTTTCTAATATCAACCATCTGGATTCAAATTTGTAGGTTTACAGCGTTTAAAATTTTATAAATATGCGAATATTTCTTTAACTAAATATAAAACTAGTAATATAAAAAATAAGACGATTCCTACTTAAATCAACATAGAAAAACTTTATTTTATTTACCTTTTACTAAATAATTACAATTAATATAAATAATTGATCAAAAAAATATTTCCAAAACCTGGCCAAAAGAAATTCAAGCTCGTACCCGTTGAAAAAAAATCAGAACACACTCAATTGGCGTTTAATTTTCAACACCAATTGAGGGAGGGCAAATGCGTCAACTTTCTACGCTAGTTGGGGTAAGGCAATATATATTAGAAATTTTTAATTTACTTTATTATGTATTATTTAAATTTCAAACTACTTCAGAATGAATCCAAAAGATCGATTAATTAACAATTTTTGATTTAAAATGCACCACATACTAAGAAAATAAATAGTATGTTTGAAGTAATCGACCGAAAACATGTTATGCCTAACCTCGTTAGCGTGGAGGAAAAACAAACTGAATTCGTTTCTTATTTGGCGGCGGGGAAATGAAGATTTTTTGGAAGAAGGTTAGTTTTTAATTAATAAATAAAAAATTAATGAATTAATATTCATTAAAACTGCATTAACATTAAATATCATCCACTACAAGTTTTAAAAAATTTACCAGACCTTGAGTGGATAAATAAAACGCATTTTATTAACTATTGAAAATTCGGACAAGATATATATAGGGAGAGTGTGAACTAATAGGCTTATAGTAGGAAATGGAAAATATTTTATCGTACTGAGGATTAGTAGCAAGACAAAAACAATTGATTATTTTTTCTGGAGATTTATTTCATAAAAAGGAAAAATTAAATTTGATTCCGGAATAAAGAAAATTTTAATTAAAACTTTATTATTGCTTCGCTGAAACTCAATTAAAACTTCAAACATTCGTTTTACAAGATTTCGTACGTCGATCTTAACTATAACATCTCTTTCGATGGAATAGGAATAGCTTTTTTGAAAAAAAAAATTTAAATAATCTCTGGAGTCAGCAGACCGTTGCATAAATCGAATATTAGAATGTTTCTTGACATATTTAGTTCTCTTTTTGAATTCTTCCAATTTCTTATTTAACATCTGAAGCAAGAATTCTCAACTGGCTTTACATTTATTTTTTTTTACTTTCCCGGGTTTTCTTTGTTAAAAAATCATTTTTTGTTCATATTTTCTAAGTCACTTGTTTCAACGAGAGTTTTTACAAATTAACTTTTGTCTTTTCAGATTTATTTAAAATTTTTCTTGGATTGTAAACGTAACTGAATTTTAAATTGGAAATCTCAATTTCATACTAAATTTGATTTTTGCTTAGAGAAATGAATAAAAACATTGCAATTTTTTGCATTTCAATGCAGCATGAAACGATTCTTTTTTAAAATCTAATATCTTATCAATAAGATATTTTAAAAAAATGTCTCGCATAATGTTTTGTCAATATAATATTTTAAATTTGTATAATTTGTTAAAATCCTTCATCTTGTTATAATTTCTTAGCAAAATGCTTGATTAATACTGGCCATCCCAAAATTATGTCTGGTATTGGATCAAGATTTGTATTGGCAAAGTGTTGGCAACCTATATGGATTCAAATGATTACTAATGTGTTTTTTAACCATTGGATAGCTGTAGGTTAGGGTTAGTAAAAATATGGAGCGTTAAATGATAAAACAATTTGTTAACGCAAGATTTTAATTAAATGAAAAAAAAATCCCTTTTAAATTCTGTATTGAATCGTAAACTAAGCATGTAAGGTTATTTATGGAGTAACATATAGAACAATTGGCACCTAAGAATGCTTTGTGGCAACATAGCATTCTTTTGTCGAAATTTCCCATGATAATTTTGTATAAATGGACTGAGTTTCGTTGATGGAACATTAAACTTTCTCCTTCAATGCACGCATAGTTGCTGGTTTGTTGGCATAGAACTTTGATTTCAAAGAAATCCAATGGTCAAGTGATCTAGGGGACCAGTTCACAAATTTTCGAACTGTGCCTACCAGACTTTCTAATTTTCGAAATATTCTTCAGCAATGAAAATGACATAATGAAATGATATAATATAATGCTCCATAACATATAATGCTAACCTAACATAGTGTTACGTTTTTAACGTAGCAGGTTCGGATTGAATGGACTTTACTTGAGGACAGCTCAAACGAATCTATTTACAGGTATATACACGATGACTTGATAAAGTAAAACTTCAGATAAACACAATCCAGCAGTCAACAGACACTAACAGCGTAAATAAAAGCCTTACGCACAATAAACACAGACTACAAAACAGCTATCTTATAGCACAACAACAGTAAATCACAGCGAGCTCAATAACACAACGCTAACAGCAAACGTAAATGCAGCTCACAAATAACAAGCGAGAATCCGCTAGTCCAGCGAGACGCTTCTCTTCCGAGAGAGAAACTCTCAACTCATTAAAGCAATGACTCTACTCTCTTACGGCAACCCTTCCCTTATGTAGCCGGGCGAGCGTCAACGCGCCGCAGACAGAACTGTCTCGGGGCTACCAGAATATTCCCCTCGCCAAGTCAACTCTGCTGGCGCAACCTAGTGAAGCGTCGCCAACGTTTTCACCTTCGGCGCCCGTTCGCCCGCCTGTAACAATATAATATAATGCTCCATTTATACTAACTTTAAGTTAACAGCTGTCAAATGGATTTTTAAATAGCGATGCCAACACTTACTGCCTAAATTGTGGAAAATTCAAATCTTACGTCACTTTTGGAAAAACCTATTAACAAACATATGTTGTGAAATTATAGTTTTGTAAAAGCTATTATTCTTTTTAGATTTTTTTTTTGGAATTTTATTTTTTTTATGTTTGTTGTGGAAACATTTGTTATCCTTTTTACCTTTTTGTTACCTTTTTTAACTCATCATCACAGTAGTAGATCTATTTTCATATAACTCATTATATATAATTTTTTCATTGGTATGGGAGCAAATATGAGGGAGATAATGGCTTAGTTGTTTTATGATTAAATCTCTCCCAGATGCATAATCAATAGTATATATGTGCCAAATTCGGTAGCTGTAGGCCAAAGAATCTGGCCTGTATAGTGCCAAAATATACACAATAGCACACATCCAATAGATAAGGTACTTATCTGAGATAATGCTGCCATAAAATATGTAACTAATTTTCTTATTAGAATATAAATCAGAATTAAAATAAAACGGATTCGACAATAGAATTAATTTAAAATTATTGTTATGATACTTTGTAAACAAATTTTAAGAATTTGTATTTAATGTAAATAACTTAATTAGATATTTTTTTAATTTAAAAACTTTTAATCCAAAATTTAAGATAACTCTCATGATACACTATTTCAATCGGGAAAAATTTTCATAAAAATATTTTTGTTTCGATGTCAAAGATATTAAGATATTAAGTATTTAACATTAGTTTAGATCAATTTTTCTAAAAAAAATCCTTGTAATAATTAGAAACAACATAAACAATAAAATAAATCCAACAATATAGGAAAATATACATGTTTTTCATTTATATGAATGAATGGAATACTGGAAATACTATCTAATGTTATTGAGATTATTCTTCAGAATAATTATTTCAAAGTTTTGCTGTATCATTCCGCTTGAAAAGATATTAGAGTTCAAAATATTTCAAATTTCAAGAACATTTCAAAGGAAATTTCAACTAAAACCCTTCCAAGAATTTAACTTGAAACTATATAGAAAAAACGCATACTATATACTATTAATATAAAATGATTTTTTTATGGTAACAGAATTTTTAAGTAAATATAATTTTTATAACATTATACATTATTTTCTGAATAAATTTAAAACAATTAAGTTTAAAAATTTCATAAAATCTTAATATTCTTTCCATATATGAATAATAAATAAATTCATCGTGTAAATATATGATGTATGTATTTCTTAAGATGAAAGCTAAAATTCGAGTTCTGTAGTAATGCAAAATATTAGAATTGTAAAATAACATTATCGTTGACAAAATTAAAATAATTTAATTATTTATTTAACAATTCAAAATGCAAAATAATGTCTTTTTAAAAAAACAAACTGTTTTGAGATAATTTTTTTTCTAGTGCACCCTTTTTCTGAAGATTTTATGTATTCTTTTTCATAAGAAATAAAAAATGACATTATTCGATGCCTAACAGGGAAAAAACACGCTTTTGATAGCAAAAATAAATTGCTTGTGAGGTCTTCGCATTTCTTTTAAATGTCATTTAAACGTAGGCGGTTAAATTGTTTCTTAAAAAATTAGCAAACCCTAACGACTGCATGTGATTAAATATTTTAGAAGATTTCTTAGGAAAGAACATTAAAAAACAATTTCCAAAGCTAAAAAAAATTAAAGCATAGCAAAACCTGAAAAGCAGATTTCAAATGCTTATGTTCCCACGCATCAACAAAAAAATCTTTGTTGTTGTTGTTGTTTGAAGAAAAAAGTAACCGATACCATAAAAATGTAGATTTGTGTTGTCGAGAGCGTAGGAAGAAGGAAGAAGACGCGCATAAATTGTGATAGTATACTTTCTTGACACCTCTTCAAAAATTTGATGTTGACATCTTCAAACAATTTTTCAATCGAAATCATCATTTTCGTTCAAATATTGAGTTCTTTTTTACTGACTCGAACTTAAAATACGGAGAAAGTATCGCAACTGATAAAAAATTGAAACTCGGAATCTTGAAAAGTCTCCACATTTCATCCCCCCACCCCACACAGAGTCTGAAAAAAAACATTTTTATCCTTTTTTTTGTCTGCCTATCTTTGAAACCTATTAGTAAAAATGATTTGAGTTAAACTGCCGTATAATTGTAAACATGGAATTGAACATTCTAAACATGGAAATACGGAGGAAGTATTGCAATTATCAAAACATTCGAACTCGAGATTTTTAGGAGTCTCCAACTTTCATCTGCCCCCCCACCCACATTCTGAAAAAGACATTTTTACTTTTATTTTTTCTGCCTATTTTTTGAATACTATTATTCAAAAATGCTTTGAGTTAAACTGCCGTATAATTTTAAACCTGGAATTGCGATCAAAGTTACTGTTTTCTGTGAAAGTACCTACTTAATTTTTTATGCACCAAGTTAACTAAACAGATATTAAACAGAAATCTTGTACTTTGGTTTTAAACAGTAAAAATATATCAACATTTTAGATAGTTGATGAAACATTGAATAGTTTGAACTTCATTGCAACTGTGATTGGAAATTAAACAGAAGAAAAAAGGCCAAGATTCATGCAAATGTTGTATTATTAAATTAATATCATTGAATATATATATATATATATATATATATATATATATATATATATATATAATATGTGTGTAATGATATATTTAAACTCTTAATTTTAATCCTAGTTAATTTTCAAAGCTCTATCTTAATTTAGCCCATAGTAATATCATTCTAAAATATTCTCTTATTTCATGATCCATTCCACTCGCTCTAGTTAATTAATTCAAGAGAGGCTGTGTAAAATTGCTGAAACAGCTAAACGCCTGTTACTTTCTCACACTCCGTGGGAGAGATGAAAATTGCTGACCTAAGCAAAATACTTTTAAAAAGATCCCTGTGTTTCCCTTACCTCTTATATGAGAGAATTGGAAGTCCCCACTGAAATCCACGTTTATAAGCTCTATAAAAAATATTTATCCCTATCAAAGTCTTGGTATTTAAGACCATGGATAATGATTTTCCCTCCCCTTTTTGTACACTTAGCTTTCGTGAATTCCATGTTGTGTCGTTCTGTGTTATGCACGTCGCCTTCGCTTGTAAATAATGCCTGCTCCCGTGATGAAATAAAAAGAACTAAAAATTCAACCTGTATTCTTCATGATTTCGGCCATGACTCTGCTATTTATTCTCAACAAGTTATTTAAATGGGTTTTTCATTATATATATATATATTCTTGAAATGGTGTAAAAAATGTTTTGTATAGTAATATTTTCTAAAATTATCGCAAACGAAATCCAAAAATCAGCTTAATTCTATTTTTTAAAATTCTATAACTAAGAATTTAAAAAAAATGCCTTCAAATTGCACATTTCTACCCCTGTTCCTGAGTATATATGTCCCAAGTTTGATAGCAGTAGCTCAAACGGACTGACCAGCAGACCACCAACACACACACATTCATCTCTATTATTTGTAAAGAAAAGTTTTTAGAAATTAATCATTTAATTAAGATTTGTAATGAAATATAACATGATTCATCTTCTTTGATCTCTATATTAAATGAACAAAAATTTGTTCTGAAAAGAACTTAGCTTTTTGCTGTTAAATGATCATCTAATTTCAAAAAATTTAATCCACCAATTTAACCCTTTCTTGAGATAGGGGAGAGATTTTCGATTTTCATAACCTTGAACAAAAATACTGTTTGATCGCCTGAACATTCGCGCGACACTCAAGCGATTGAATAAAATCAATTTTTTCCACTCTGCCCCAAGGCCAAAATGATATTCTGAGAAGTTTTAAAATAATTCAGATTGTTCTAGATGGGTTTTTTTTCAAATATATTATCTATTCTTCGTGAAAAAGTGGAGGAATATCCGACCCCGAGGCTGACATGCAGGTTTCCTACCTATTCAACAGCTTTCCCATTAACTTCATATACATCCGTCTAATACAGATCTTCACCCTAGATTCGATCCCGGGCAATTTTCTATTCTTCCAGAAAGCCGTCAGGGAACATGATTCAGTTCTTTATGTGACAAAGTTGAAAGTTGCCTCGAAAATTGACAAGTTGTAGATGAAGAACAAAAAATTCTCTTGGCGATTCATGTATGAAAAATACACATGAATCTTTAAAACTCTATAATGATAATAATTATAAGAAGAAGAATATACAAGAGAAAGTAGCTAGAAATTATTAATAACTAAAAAACCCTCGATGATAGGTTCGCAAATTTATTTGTAATGCATAATTATTCATGATTTTTATTGTAGTGCTATTTGGAAACTCATAAAACATGTTATTTATTAGTTATAAGTTTTTTTAACTAATATGAAGATGGAAAGAGTTTTAACCCCTTAACCGGTTTGTCCGTGCGCCGTACGTGCATAGATTTATCGAATTTTGATAGTTGTAAACAAAAAATAAATCATTCAGAACAATTATAATTGAATAGTAAAATGACTTCGAATACGTAGATAAGCCAATTATTCCATGGCTTTCCATTTGAATCAAAACAAGAAAATATTTCCAAAATAGAAAGTGTCATCTTATTAGATAGTAAGAAAAATAAACCAGTTAAGGGGTTAATAGCGTGTGAATAATTTGAGCCAGATAGAGATGTACCGTATTGTTTTGAGAATGATTTGAAACACTAGGAAAGGTAAATATATATTAAAAGTCATTTGATTTTCTTTATTTGAATTCATATTTGATTAAAGTGCTTTTTTGTGACATTTTATAATAAAGGAATTAAGATCTAGATGTTTTTCTTCTAAACTGTCTTGTGAAACAAATGTTTTTAATTAGTTAACTACATTAGTCAGTATCGGAGTTTAAATAATACTTTTATCTTATAGTAGTAGTTGATAAACTTAATTTTTAATAATGATAGCTTAATGGTGTCTTCTGTGTTTTGTAAGGTGTGTAAATGTATCTCTCTCTATAAAAAGGGGTTGTATAAGCGGATGTGACGTATGATAGAGCTAAGTCGTACTCTTGGCCGCAGTCGAAATAACAGAAAAAGCAGACGCTTACTGGGCTTAAATCGGTGACAGATCTTTTAGTGGTCATGTAAAGGGCCATAAATAAAAACAAAAACTAATATTTCTTTAAAGCTATATCCGAACCTTTTCTTATATAAAATTTTTATTTCATTGAAGTGATTTTTGTGACATATTTTATTTTCTATAAAAAATTAAGCTTTAGATCACTTTTCCACCAAAATGTTTGTACAAACAAATGTTTTTAATTAATCATTCGAATTAGCACATACAACATTTTTAATATTTACTTCCTGCAACTCATAATCACAAAAGCAGCAATGGTATATTTAATTTAATTTGTATCATGACAATATATTTCATTCGTATCATGACAATACATTTAATTTGTATCATGATAATACATTTAATTTGTATCATGATAATAATAGTAAAAGGAAGGATATTATTACAAGCGAGCGGCTGGCGCGGAAGGAGAGAGTGATTGGCGATGGTTGAACCAGGGCTTGGCGCCAGCCAGGTTGGTTTGGCGAAAGGAATAACCTGGCAGCCGCTGGATCCCTCACGGTGTTTTCCGAAGCTTCGAGTGCTCGTTCTCTCTGCTATATAAGGGACGGGTTGCCGCAATCTGGAGTTCCTCCCGAAAGAGGAGCATCTCGCTGGACTAACGGATTACTTTTCTCACTTTTTATGAGTAATCTGTGTTTACATATGTAGTTAACGTTGTATTATTGAGCTCGCTGTGATTTATTGTTGCTGTGCTATAAGATATCTGTTTTGCAGACTGTGTTTATTGTGCGTAAGGCTTGCATTTGCGCTGTAAGTGACTGTTGACTGCTGGATTGTTTTTATCTGAACTTCTCCTTTATCAAGTCATCCTGTAAATAGCTGTAAATAAATTTGTTTGTGCTGTTTTCAAGTAAAGTCCATTCAATCCGAACCTATACGCTAAAAACATAACAATATATAGAATTCAACATTTACAATTCAATAAATTTATACTAAATTAAAAGTATTATCCCCAATATATTTCTTTTGAGTATTAAAATTGTTTCTGACTTTTTTTTTCATTAATTTCGCTACTTCAATTTAACTTTATTTTAAAGTTGATTTCTCTCAAAAGCTATGATTATAAATCTCTGCAATAAATAGGTTGCTAATGTAAGAAATTGCTTTAAGAAAATAATTCCGAATTCAAGATAATGCAGGTTTTTGAAGATTAATGGCTACCTATCTTATGATATATCTGCAGCAGATAAAAGTATTCTCAAGCGTATCTTGTTTTTCGCGTAATCCTAGCATTTAAGTATCAAGTTTTATTTTTTCAATCAATAGCATTTACCAATGGATTTAATAAATAATAAATATCAATAATTCATTCATATTCAATGTTCATTCTTCCAATATTCCGTGTATTAGTGTCAAATAAGTTTCTTTCTTACATCTGATATGAAATTAAAACGCAATATTTACTACTTAATACATTATTTATTTTGTTACATAAGAACCATTTTGTTTTATCAAATTTTTCATGTCTCAGAAAGCCTCGTTATGCCTTTTTTTTTCAAAATTTTTGTGTTTTTGGGAAGAAATAATTCTTTAAGTGCGCTGATATATTTAAAGCGTATATTATGAAAAGATTTACTTTAAGTATAGAAAGAAATGATAATCATATGGAGCGAGATCTGGAGAGTGTATATAGGGTGTGGTAAAGCATCCCAATAAAATTGTAAACAGTAATAGCTTTTCTAGTACAACTAAGGCAATATGTGGTCTCGCGTAATCATGATAAAAAATATACTTCGTCTGTTTATTAATTATGGCTATTTATTATTTTTTTTACTATGGCAGCTTTTTATTCATACATTTGATGACAGTATTTCGTAGAATTTATTTCTTCACCTCGTAGAAAATTACGCCTTTCCTATCCCACAAAATTAGCAAAAGAATTTTTTTTTTGGGGGGGAGGGTATACTCACGGCTTTGGGTGTAGTAGAGCTTTGGTACAACTGAAACCGAGGACATAGACAGCTAATAGATACGCTTGTCAATTTTCCCAAGCAGAGCAAGAAATGGCTATTCATAACGCCATAAGAAATTTTTGA
The DNA here is from genome assembly GCA_026289955.1 of Argiope argentata. Lineage (NCBI taxonomy): Eukaryota > Metazoa > Arthropoda > Arachnida > Araneae > Araneidae > Argiope > Argiope argentata. Next base: position 150,575 of record JAOUZG010042400.1, read on the forward strand.
GACACCCTAATATAAATTCCATTTATGATTTGTCAAAATACATTGTTCTCAAAGGAAGCTTGTCACCTTTTTTTGTCGGTCATTTAATTGAACTAAAAAACCAACGAAATGTGAATATAGTTCTAACTTTATCGAATTTTAAATATATTATTGATTTCCGGAAAAAAATATTTCTGTAATCTATTTGATAAAATGGAGAATCAATCAATTCGAATATACAAGGAATTTATGAAAACATCTTTTGGTGGAGTCCAAATCCCCAGTTTCCTTCTCTTTGATAGTTTCTAAATCTTCAAAATAAGCATTTCTGAAAGAATTTCTGTTTTCATAAAATTCAAGCATTTTACTTTTCAAGAAAGATGAAAATATTTTCTTACCTGATGCAGTATCAAGAAAGAAACTATCTAGTATAACAAAAAATTAAAATACTAAGAAGTATTGATTTTTTTTAAATTTTTTATTCCAAATAGATGTAGAAATGAAATGACATGTCTTAAAGTGCGAATAAGCTTTTAAAGTTAACTATTCTAGATTCTCAAAAATTTGAAAACTTTGAAAAATTATTATATATAAGAAAATATGCATTTAAAAAGGTTAATTTTTTAATATATCATCATATAGTCAAAGATTGTAAAATAAAAATATTTGAAAGTAGAAGTAGAAATCTCGCTCAATGTTTCTAAATGTTTGTATTGTTTCAGAAATGAAAGTGATTATAATAATATAAGTTACCATTTATGATAAAAACTAAAAGTTTTTCTTTAAATTATTAAACAAAACTCATGTCTAGAAAAGTTCAAACTATGTAAAATAAATTCCATTGCCTTTAAATTGTGTTACTCTAAAGAATAATGCAATTTATATTTCAATTTTTTTTTCTGAAAATAATGGTTACTTTTCCAAGATTTCTGATATCACATTATTCATGATTAGTAATTAGTATGTGCTTAAAGATATATGCTTACAAATAACTCTATATTTATTTATTTAAATAAAATTAGAAAAATGATTCTGAAACTTTAAGTTTTGCTTAATTTTAGTTTATTTTAATTTGAATGAGAAGATAAAATCCCAGCCGGATTTCAGGCACAGAGGTAGCGCGTCGTCCTCGTGTTCTGGAAGTCCCGAGTTCCAGTCCAGGTTCGGGCATGATTGTTCTTCTATATTCTATATGTAGGAATGTCCCCCCCTGTAAAAAGGGGCTGGGCAAGCGACTGTGAGGAGTGTTATCTAAAGTAGTACTCTTCGTTCTAGTTGGCGATACTTGAAACAAGAGATGCATATCTTCGGCTTAAAATCTGCTGATGTATGAGCGAGGGTTGTCCTTGACAAGTGCCATAAATAACAACAACAAATAAAATCCCGTTTTCTAAAAATATATAACTAATTATCAAATGTATATATTATTTTCCATAGAAATTATGATCTAAGGGACCTACAAAACTGAGTAGGCAATAAACGAATTATACAAACAACCACAGCTGTCATGAGAGTAAAGGCCATACAGATATTTTGGAGAAATCAAATACACATTCCTTTAAATTGTAATGTTTTGAGATTAGTACAGTTTCTGTAGAATGCGTAACGTTGAAAATTGCTATTCGTAGAATTCAACATTCTGTCCAAACTAAAGCAAACACAATCAATGTAAATTGATAGATAATAGGGATTTACTAAGTGCTTTCCTGGACACATTTATTGATCAAGAACTGAAAATGTGTCCTGCAAATAACTACTTTTACATTACTTACCCTTTAAACGAATTGTCCGTACGCCATGCGTGCATCGAATTATCTCATTTTTACTCTTTCAAACAATTAAGCTATTCATAATTGTTATATTGCTATACAATTATAAATAGAATCAATAAATATCTGAAGTATTCTGTATAAATTCTTAAATGAATCTAGACGACAAAGCATTCCAAGATTGGAGAGTTCATCTAATTTCGTAGCAAAGGAAATAAACCAGTGAAAGGGTTAAACAATCATAAGTGGTGTCTTTGAACCTTTCTTGCATGCTCTCTAATAAATTTTGTTGCTGCTGTTCCTAAGCCCCTTGACCTAGACACCTAAACCAAGTGACCATGTCGAACTAAAAGAGTTAAAAGCACTCCCATTCTCGTCCATCAGTTCCCTCACGGAGGCATCAATAAAATCGATGATGTGAGAAGGGGAAGCCACAGCCGAAAAGTGACAATGCGCATAACTTTTCCCTTTCGAAGACTTGCAATTAAGGAGAACCCGTTTCCGAAGAAACTATCTCCTGTCGTGGTGGGTTGTTGATGGAAGTTACACATGGCTTTTGGTAACTGACAGTGACTTCTAAGTCCCGTGGAGAGACCTTCACCTCTGCACGCAGAGGGAAGGAATGAGGAGACATGAATGGTGCAGTGGAGCTGCAGACCTCGAGATGGGTGGAGGGGAAGAGGAAGTTTGCCTGGGCCAATCAGAAAAGGGTAGGTGCAGGCTCAAAGGAAGGCTGTGGACTTTAGGTTTTTGGCTGTATTTTTGCGTCGGCAATTCGGATAATCCTTTGATCGAGTTTGACCAATCAGAGAGCTGGACCACTAGGATTTTTGCGATGGAAGAGTCAGGCCAGAAGTGCTTTAATAAGGATGAGCTTACGCTCTTCTTTATCCGCTGTTTTTCTTAAGTTTTTTGCCGCTTTGATCAGGTCCGGAAATTCATCAAGTAGGGTTTTTAACTCTCTGAGCGTTTCTATCAATTCCTTAAATTCTTCTAATTCCAGGGAATCGGTTTTATGGGATGGAGATGGCTCT
>JAOUZG010042400.1:153756-182691 GCA_026289955.1 Argiope argentata
GTGTTGAGTTTGGCTATGATTTACGACGGGGCTACTCTTTGGTTTCTGAGTCTTATTGTTGTCTTGTACGGCTTCAGCGAAGGATATTTTCAGGGTGGGAGATTTTCTTGTGGATTTTCTTGTCCAAGATGCCAGGTGCCCAGTTTCCATGCAGTTGGTACAGGTCGGGTCGTTAATTTTTTCCTTGATCGTACATTGTTGGGTGGGATGGCTTCCATTACATTTGATGCATCTTGAGGTTGCAATTGCAATTTCTTGCGATATGATAAAATCCTGCACAGTTAAAGCACATCGTTGCCCTGTTGGGTTTTCAATATGATTCAATTTTGATTCTAATATAGGAGATGGATTTTAGGTTGTAGATATTTTGGTGATTTCTAGTTTTCTTAATTTCAACCAGGAAGATGGGATGTAGGGTTTTTAATCGGAATTTTTTTTATTTGAGAAATTCGGTTTACAGAGAAATTAAGTTCTTCTGGTTCTTTTCTAATTTCTTCTTTATCATGATTACCAGGTAGTCCTTTAATGACGATTTTTATGGACCGATCTTGGGGGTCTTCTGAGAGTATGTATTCTTTTTCTTATTTTTCAGCATTTCTATTATTCCAGCTCTATATTGTTCATTTTTTGGGGAGATTTTTATGAATCCATTTAAATAATGGTTTTCAATGCCAGGGTACGTCCTTGCTAATTCTTGCAGGGTGAGATTGTAGTCTTCCGACATCTTCACTTTTTCCTTTCCCACTGAAGGTCAAATTTATAATATGGCATGTCCTTAGTCTAGACAAGGCAGTCTGGACAAGTTTCGAGCGAGTGCTGTGCAGGGAGGGTCCAGGACACTCGGTGGCATACCAGTCGTGTTTAGGTGGAATCCTCCAAGCCGTATTTCTCTTAGCCAAAATCAGGGAATAAACCTCAGAAACTCTTAGATCAGTGGAAAAAATTGTAGAAATGTAAATAACTTCCACAGCAAGCCGATCGGCAATATCGTTTCCATGGATACCGACATAGGAAGGTATCCACTGTATTTTCACAGAGCTGGCCTCGATCAACGCAGCCAGTTTATCCAGAACATCTTGCCCCAATTTATCCAAAATATCAGGCCAGTCCCTCATATATTGGTGGTAGTATACAGTGACAATGCGCATAACTTTTCTCTCTCCCACTGAAGGTCAAACATAATATGGCCAGTCCTCAGTCTAGACAAGACGGTCTGGGCAAGTGTCGCGCAACTTCTGTGTAGAGAGAGACCAGGACACTCAGCGGCATACCAATCATGTATCAAGTCATGTACCTAAGATAAATAGGGCTTGGAATCCTCCAAGCCTTATTTAACTTAACCAAAAACAGGGAATAAACCTCCGAGACTCTTAGATCAGTAAAAGAAACAGTAGAAAGGTAAATACCTTCCACAGCACGCCAATTGGCAATATCATTTCCATGGATACCGACATGTGGAGGTATCCACTGAGCTGACCTGGGTCAACGCAGCCAGTTTAGCCAGAACATCTTGCCCCTATTTTTTCAAGATGCTAGACCAAACTATTAGATATTTGTTGGAACTCTTGCCATCAGTCAGTATCCATGCATTGGTCATAACAGAGTCCAAGGTAAAGCCCAAGGTTTCCTGACAAACCCTTAGCTTGAGGTTTATCATAAACAAATGTATTTGTTTATAATGAACATCATGCCTTTGATGAACAATAGTTACAAAAGGTCTTAACGACGTGCAATTTCTGGCGATTAATCGCGCAAATGTTAACAGGACATACTAAATTTAGTATATTTTTAGATATTCTGTATCATGTTTAAATGCTTTTGAAAATAAAACCAATAGTTTATCCTCCTCTTGATGTTTATGCTTAGGATTTTAAATCATGTTTCAAATCTTATTTATCTTGCGGTCTCTGTTTTATAGCAAACGTATTATCTCATATTTGGACAACCTTATAGAGAAACTCATTCCAAATTAATTTTATACAAAATTTGATACAAATCTATAAAGTTCATATACCGAATTGCCTCCTCCTTCTTCTTCAAAATAATTATTTCTGTTTATAGATAGATATACATAATTAGAAAAATGGGTGTTTTTGAACTCAGAGCATTTAAAAAGTGTAAATTCTTCAAAATTTCGATTTTGAATTTTTCCACTTCAAATAAGACAAAATAAAAAATGGCTGTTCAGTGATATCAATATTATTTTCAAGCAATCAAGGTTATATATTATAATAAACTTATAATGACTAGAGTAATTAATATATCATTATCATTTAAATTATGCTTTTCATTGTAAAAGTATGATTTTTAAAAATTTCTTTGCTTTAAGTTTTTATCTTCACACACTTTTGATACAGATAACCAAATTATAATTTCTTTTTCCTGGCATTAATAGCCATAAAAAATCAGTACCTAAAGAATGCAATTACTTCTGCAATCAAACCAGACGTATACAAGTTAATTAAGCCTAAAACCTCATCTTCTTACTCTACTTAGTCTTAAAAGTTTAAAATTTCATTTCCTTACTTTTAATGCCATTTCACATTTTGCATTACTTTATAAAATACTAAAACGGAAACCTAAGTCTTTCAAAAACCAATGTCTAAATTAAGTTATTACATAAATTCAATAAATTAAACATGATTAGAAAAAAAGGTAATTTCGAATACATTTATTTATTGTTCAGCATTATGTTTCAAAAGTATCCCATTTAAGAAGATGCTTTTAAGATTCGTCTTTCCTTCATTCTTTTCTTTTGTGATAAAATTTATTCTTCAGTTAAAGAGCATTGGTATTAATCAATAGAGTTTTTCACTGATGCTGTTATAATACTGAAGATACAACATTAAGATATTCATTTCAACAATATTTTGAGATAAATAGTCCGATATAAACCATTGTGCATTCTTTCTTTCCCTCTAATAGCATGAAAATTGTGTTAAAAATATTTTTAATTAACTTTATAATCATTGTATTTATCCATTAAATTCTACGTCTGCTTAAAATAAAAATAAAACTGTATATACCTAATTTCCGATGTTTTGTATCTGGTCTGATTAAATTACAATGTTATGATTAGTCTTTATTTAACTTTACATTAATTTATTTCATTTTTAAGAAGTGGAATTAATTATATTCTATTAGATATTTATACACTTATCTAATGAAATATATCTGACTTTCTTCATTAAATATTTCCCACAGACTATTAGTTTTTATTAAAATTTCTTGTTATCAGTTTGGTGATATATCTTGTAAACATATTTTCATCTGTTTAAGCTTTTTGAACAGTGTTAAATTTATTCTTAAAGGTATTCAGATTTAAAGAGATAAATAATTTTTAATTAAACGTCATTGTATTAAGACATTATTTTCAGAAAAGTTCGCGATTATTTGAGCATTTGAATCTTAATTAATTAATTAGAAAGAAATCTGTGAAGTGATTTTGACTTAAAATATTTATTCTCAGATGAATTATTTTGTATTGCTTTGCTTTCAAGTACTTTATTATTAATTCTAATCATAGATCCATAGAGAAAAGAAATACACTGTTGAAATTTGTTTTATCAACTTGCAAAAGCAATTATTCATTAATATTAATTAGCATTTGTTTTATGAGGCTTTTACGAATAATTTAATTTTTTTATTCAAGAGAATACTTTTATGTATGATGTTATTATTATTATTATTATTATAGAATATTTAAGAATAAATAATAGAGTACAACAATGTAACCTTAAGTCAGACTTTCAATGCCGACTCGAGTAGCTTGCTCTAATGAGGGAACTATATATTTCGGTAAAAATAATTATGATAGCTATAATAATTTTTATCCTTACGTTTTAACAAAAATATGAACTAAATAAAAGCTTTTGGGACAGAAAAAAAAATTTTTTTTGAATTCCTATGCAAATGATAAAAACATTTATGAAAGCCACAACGTTATTTTTTAAAAGCAAGAATAAGGTTTGATACCTCCGTCCTGGCATAGAGTCTTCCCCGAGAATTGGGTGTCCCGGGTTATAGTCCCGGTTTGGGCATGGTTGTTCTTCTGGGTTCTATCTGTGAGGTGTGTGACTGTGTCCCCCTGTAAAAAGGGACCGTGTGCAAGCAACTGTGATGAGTGAGTAGCTAAGTCGCACTCTTGACCCTAGTTGGCGCTACTTCAAAAAACAAGAGACGCTCCATTCGGCTTAAATCTGCAGTTGTATTAGAGGGCCTTGTCCATGGCAAGTGCCATTAATAAAGATAACAACAAAGTTTGATTAGAAATAAATTTATACAACCAAACAATTTGGAAATGACAAAAATAAAAGTTTAGATGAAATTGAAAAGAATTGGAAGAGAAAGGAAAAAGAAAAATTTTATATAAAAGTTTCAAAATATGTATATAAAAAGAATGATAGAAAAAATATATAGTTTTCTAATTAGAAAAATTCTAATCTTCACAATTATAAAAAAATACAATTTTATCGAATAATAAAGTCTTGATATGATTTCCTTTACCTTTATTAATATCTTCATTACCTTAATTAATTTAATAAAACAATAATTTTTCAAGAAAATTATGCGAAGTTTTACCAATAAATACAAGAACTAATCTAATAGAATTTCTTTAAAACAATATTTACCTATGTAAGCTATTTGCTTTATTAGTTGGTGGCTGCAATTAAAAGTAGATTTTATTTTTTATACCACCCTATTCTTAAATATTGTCATCTATAAAATATGATCAATGCTTGGTCCAATGTTAAACTTATGTTACAATTTTAAGGAAATTTTTAAATTGCTGAGGATTGCTTATGGAGATAAAAGGCTGTAGAAAATGATTATTTTCAAGGGGATCAAACACTTCAGTGAAATTCCCATGAAGCTTTGAGAACTGTAGAACTGATGCGAGACAAGGGACAACCGACTTCAATTGTTGATGATTACACAAAAACTAGCTAGTTCTCAAGCTTTATAGTACATGTTTAGGTGTTTACTAATGATTTAAACTGGAAAAAATGACGATTAGGAAAAAAATAGCTGAAGTTGACAAAATTATGAATAAAACCTCTCTCAAATACTTATAATCCAAGCAGGGATTTTTTTGAAAATCTCTGGCAATAATTTGAAATACACAATGTATCATGTATGCATGTATCATGTATACATGTATCATACAATGTACAATGTATCAAAGTTGGTCTCTTATGATCTCCTTTCTTTTTCTTGGAATACAAAAAAAATATGGAAAGGGATCTAGAATAATAGCATAATAATAAAATGAGATATTATAAAACACATGAAAACTTTTACTTGTGGAAACTTCCAGATATATAGAGCAATAGAAAAAAGTCAAAATTATGGAAATGAGAATTACAATAAAGGGCAAAATGAGTTATATTAAAAGTTTTTGAAAAACGCATGAATTACTTTAGTTAACTTACTATATAGTTTACGTACTGTATAGTCTACAAATATTTCTAGCAACAGCAAATGCTTTCCATTAAAATTCATTAATCCATCCATTGGGTTAATTATTTAAAAACTTGTTAATTACTGTAGTTTACGTACTGTATAGTCTACAAATAATTCTAGTAACAGCAACTAGTTTCCACTAAAATTCATTAATCCATCCATTGGGTTAATTATTTAAAAAATTGTTAATTACCTTAGGTTACGTACTGTATAATCTACAAATAATTCTAGTAACAGCAACTAGTTTCCACTAGAATTCATTAATCCATCCATTGGGTTAATTATTTAAAAAATTGTTAATTACCTTAGGTTACGTACTGTATAGTCTACAAATAATTCTAGTAACAGCAACTAGTTTCCACTAAAATTCCTTAATCCATCCATTGGGTTAATTATTTAAAAAATTGTTAATTACGTTAGGTTACGTACTGTATAGTCTACAAATAATTCTAGTAACAGCAACTAGTTACCACTAGAATTCAATAATCCATCCATTGGGTTAATTATTTTTTGACATAATTAAGTTTTTAAATGCATCAAAATTGATTGAAATTTTGATTCATTAGAATAAATTTTGCGTAATTTTCAATAAAAATAAAAAAAATGTATTTCATATAGAATGCATTCAAAATTAATTCATATTAAATTGAATAGCATTAGTATACTGATATTCGGTTTAAAAGTTCCCTTTTTAATGCGATAAAAACACTTTTTATCAAATAGTAGCATTGATGAAAATTAAATATCCCCAATCAATTATAGGAAATTAAACATTAAAACGCCAATTAGAAATTCACAATTAATTAGAATTATAAAAAATAAATGTACATTAATTTTTTATTATGTACAGTTCTATCTCATTCATCTTAGTATTGTAAATTTCAATAAAAAAGAATTTATTTAGCATTTGCATCAATTTGCAAGAATTTATTTAGCATTTGCATCAATTTGAAAGAATTTATTTAACATTTGGATAAATTTGCGAGAATTTATTTAACATTTTCATAAACATTTTGCATTAATCAAATAAACATAAAAAATTAATCAAAAACATCAGTTTGAAAATATACGGATTTTCTATCTTATAAACTACATTTTTTTTCGTTAAATTCTTCTACTCTGTTTTTTTTTCAGTTTAATGATTTTAAAAATTTATGCATTTATTTTTGCCTGTGTTAGAAATCTTTCAAACATTTCCTTTCATATCACTTTTTTAGTAATTTAATTTTCGAATATTATTACACATGGAAATACAGTTCAATTTTTTTTTCAATGTAAAAAAAACACAAATGCTTGCTTTGAATTGATTTTGTGCTTTGTTTTAAATATTTAAATAAATTTATTTCAAATTAGAATATTAAAAAATCCGAAATAGTTTTATTGCCGTTTGATCGTTGAATCGTTAACAAAGCGGTGGAAAAGGCGAAGTAAAATAACCGTAAAAGCAGAAATTATTTATTCATATCCATTAAAGAAAATAATAAAAACCATGCAGGACTGTTAGATTTTTAAAAACAGCCTTAATATTGCTTATTTCTTTTTTATATAAAAGCTATGCATATTCCGCAAAAAATCATATTGAAATTTTATGGGAGAATTTCCTTTTTTTTATGAAAACATGACTTTCCTTATGTATTTAAAAAGCTCAAGTTTTATAATTTTTTACCGATCTGAAAAAATATTTTCTTTTCTTAATTTTCTCTATCATATTTCATAAAAAAACTCACTGAATTTTTAATTGCATCAGAGAATTAAACATAATACAAATGTAAAATGACCTTTAAATAACATTTATTAAAGATATTTCTATTTATTAATAATCATTCTATTTTTAGGAAAATATGTAAGATTATTCAATTCATTTCTTTTATTATATTAAGACAATGTTAAACTCCTGTGCTCAAAACTAAATTTCATTTATTATATTTTTCGAAAATTACCTTTAAAAAATAATCAGGTCTTAAATATAAAACAAAAATTCTTACTTACATTATTGTTCCCATTTTTAAAAACTAATTTAAATTTGCAAACTTTTTTTAATTTTCTATTTCCACAATCTTTAGTCCCTAAGTGTAGAATCACACAATTTTCAGACACTTAAGGAAAATCTTATATCTTTCAGTTTAATGGTTAGAAATATTTACAATATAAAAGACGATGTTATAGATGAAATGCAAACACAATATAGTCATTAAGATTCAGTGGATCAATTACAAAATGTCCATGCTTTAAAGTTACATTTCTGAAATGCAATTAATTTTCCTTCTTGTTTTATAATTTATGATAATGATTTCATTCAGGAATAAAATTGATGAAAACTCATTTGTTAATAAATTACCAAAATTGTTCAAAAAATTTTATTAATGAACTCATTTAGGAATAAAATTGATGAAACTTTATTTGTTAATTGATTTCCAATATTGTTTTATAATTTATATTAGTTTATTCAGGAATATAGTTCATAATAGCTAATTTGTAAATAAATTTTCAAAATAGTTTTATAATTTATATTAATAAGCTCATTCATGAAGGAAATTCATGAGAGCTTATTAATAATGTTTTATAATTTATATTAATGAGTTCATTCATTAATAACACTTTTGAAAGCTAATTCGTTAATAAATTTCCAATATTGTTTTATAATTTTTATTAATGAGTTATGTTAGGAATACAATTCATGACAGCAAATTTGTTAATTAATATTGTTTTGTAATTTATATTAATGAGTTCATTCCGGAATTAAATTTTTGAAAGCTAATGTTTTAATTAATTTCCGGTATGGTTTTATAATATATGATAATGATTTCATTCAGGAATAAAATTCATAAAAGCTAATTTGTTAATTAATTTACAATATTGTTTTATGTTTTATATTAATGAGTTTATTCAGGAATATAGTTCATAAAAGCTAATTTGTTAATAGATTTCCAAAATATTTTTGTAATTTACAGTTAAATACTTTTGTAATTACCAAAGTATATTTTACCAAAATATTTTTGTAATTTACTCATTTACATTAAAGAGTTGACTCAGGAATAAAATTCATGAGAGCAATTTTGTTGATTAATAATGTTTTGTAATTTCTATTAATGAGTTCATTCAGGCATAAAATTCATGAAAGCTAATTGTAAATAAATTTCCAAAATAGTTTTATAATTTATATTAATGAGCTCATTCAGGAATAAAATTCATGAAGGCAATTTTGCTAATTAATATTGTTTTGTAATATATATTAATGAGTTCATTCCGGAATTAAATTTTTGAAAGCTAATGTTTTAACTAATTTCCGGTATTGTTTTATAATTTATGATAATGATTTCATTTAGGAACAAAATTCATAAAAGCTAATTCGTTAATTAATTTCCAATATTGTTTTGTAATTTATATTAATGAGTTTATTCAGGAATATAGTTCATAAAAGCTAATTTGTTAATAAATTTCCGAAATAGTTTTGTAATTTATATAAATGAGTTGACTCAGGAATAAAATTCATGAGAGCAATTTTGTTAATAATTATTGTTTTGTAATTTATATTAATGAATTCATTCAGGAATTAAATTTTTAAAGCTAATGTTTTAATAAATTCTTAATATTGTTTTATAATACTTATTAATAAGTTAATTCTTGACCGCTAATTTCGTAATCAATATTGTTTTGTAATTTATATAAATGAGTTCATTCAGAAATAAAATTTATGAAAGGTAATTCGTTAACAATTACGAATTTCTTTTTAGCGATAAAAAGAATGTTGTCAAAACATTTACAATTATATTTATCGAGTGGTGACATCTAAATGATTTTCTTGTCATTTTGATTCACATTGCCTATGACTTATAATTTCAAATTGCATCATATTTATTGACTTCTGGACAAATTTCATCATTTTTCTTGTATTTTGGAATTTCGTTTTCCATTTACGAATCATTAACCGTAATAAATGTTACAGAGTTTCAAAGAAGAACAGCAAAAGAATAGTTTATATCCTTCAAATAAATATTGAAAACTTAGAAATATGAAAATCTATATTCGTAACATTTTTATATATGCCAATATTTACAAGTTTTTACCATAAAAATTCCTAAAGTTATTGCTTTTCTGGAGTTTCTGCACGAAACGGAAATTTCAAAAACGCAAAATGGAAATACATAAAACATTCTTGCGTTCTTGTACAGAAAGCGAAAATATTGTAAAGATAAAAAATTCGAATCCATTTTGAAAATGTCTTCCTTTTAAGCAATTCGAATGCAAGTGAACTCGATAAACATATAAGGTTATAAAATAGATTGATAATATCTGATACACAGTGTATTAAATGAAGATTTTAATTAAACTTCAAAAATATTTCTAAAGTACTAGATCGTCTGTAATTTAGAATCCAAAATGGTGCTTACGTATTAGACCGTCGATGTGCTAACGGTCGCCAACTACCTCGAACAAATTTACTTAGGTGGCCAGAACTCTTTGATACATCACACCGCCATTGTTTGTCCGTTTTCAAGTAAACCCATCTCATGTCCATTCAAATAAGTATTTTTAGATGGAATAATTATATAAATTTGGAAATAGTCACTGCATCCTTTTTGTTGGCAGGCAAATCCCAAAGTTTAACCTTTTTAACGAGACAAAAAATCAGAACAGAAAAAGCGCTTAATGATCTACTGCGAAACCAACAAAATAGCGGACGGCTAACGTTTGCACAATTTTTTAAATAATGGCGGTTGTTTGCCATTATTGGCGGTTTAGCTACTCATTGGCGACGCCTTCAAATTTGATGATAAAGATCGATGGCGTATGTACCTATATATGCATTAATTTAACAGCGAAACAACAATGTAAAATATAGTTTTTTTTTTTAATTTTTATTAACAAATAAAAATATAATTTAAATAAAAAGATAAAAATATTAAATGTTTATCAAAAATATAGAAATCAGATTGTATTAAAGAAATATTGGTATCGCTGAACAGCTTATTTTTTACTTTCGCTTATTAATATACTAAGAGAAAAAATTGCTATCGGCGAAAAACTCGAAACTGAGTTTTTGACGACTTTGCGCTTTTAAGTTAATCCGTAAAGCCTGTTTTTCCTTTTATATCTGTCTGTTTACAGTGATTCAACAGCACATTTATCTGAAAAGATGAAATTTTGTGAAAGATTTTTTTTAGATTTATATCAAATTTCTATAAAATCCATTCAGAGTATGTCTGCTTGCCTAAGTGCCTGAATATAAGAAAATGCGATTATTATAAAACAGAGAGGACAAGATAAATAAGATTTGGCTCAAAGATTTAACATTCCAAGTGTAAGAACCTACCAGATTAGAAAACAAATTCCTCAAGAGACTGAACGATTATCGATCTTATTTTAAAATTCGCGTGAAGGTTATAAATTAAAGTAATGACAAAAAAATTGGCATATGGTCTTTACATCTCAGCGATTAATTGCCAAATGTTCATGAAAGAAATGAGATTTATGATGCACTTATACAAATACACTTATTAGAAAATATGCAAGAAAGATTTGGGGAAGCCCTTTGTTGGAGTTTTCAGGTTTTTTATCTCCCTGAATACGAAAAATAGCTTTTAAAAAAATGTCTGCATGTCGATAAACATGATAAAAATTGCTTTGAGCTAGATGGATGAACTTTGGTGTAGGATCCGTGCACCAAATTTGTAAATGTTTGTGCAATTTTGAAGAAAATTTAATCACAAGAAGTCTGTGCAACTCTCCAAAAAGGAGTTATCTCCATAACTACGAAACGAAGAAGGAAGACGATAAGATGTAGCTCAAATATTTAACATCTAAAATGTAAATATGCTTAAAATTTGGAACAAATTTGTCAAAAATTTGATCGTCTTTCAATCTAATTTGTTGGAGGCATTTAAATGTGATTTCATAAAAGGAACAACTTCGGAAAATTGTTAAATTTGTTTTACAATTTTAGCATCTAAAAGGGTCGATTTTTATCAATTTTTGAGGCATATTTCTCAAAAAACAATGGCAACCGTAAAGCAATCTCTGCTTCCAAAAGCATGTAAAAGAAATAACATACGAACGCCATGACTTAAATATACGAAATATGATATGGAATCTTATGACTACAATTCCAATTAATTTTCTCTAATTTTGGTTTTAATCCATCAAAAAATAAAGGTGCTCAAATGTATATCTGGTTTTTTGTTACTTATGTATCAACTACATCCCAAAAAATAATAACCAAAGAATATCGCGAAAAATCATTCTTCTTTAAATTAAAAGTTAATTAAGTTAAATTCTTTTTAACTGTCAGTCATCAATAGTAAACCCTTGTTGCTTTTGCCAATTGTCTTGGAGTAGGTATCTAAATCAAATCCAAAAGACCAAGGTCGCACTAAATGAGAAAAAACACTCCCATTCTCGTCCATTCGTTGGCTGATGGAGGCACCAATACCATCGATGATGAGAGAAGAGGAAGCGATATCCGAACAGTGAAAAATGTGCATAACTTTTCTCTCCCCCACTGAAGGCCAAACATAATATGGCCTGTCCTTAGTCTAAGCCAAGGCAGTCTGGACAAGTTTCGATCAAATGCTGTGCAGGGAGAGTCCAGGACACTCAGCGGGCATACCTGTCATGTTCAGGTGGAATCCTTCAAGCCGTATTTATCTTAGCCAAAAACAGGGGATGAACCTCTGAAACTCTCTGATCAGTGGAAGAAACTTCAAGAAGGTGAGTACCTTCCACAGCAAGCCGATCGACAATACCGTTTCCATGGATACCGACATGTGAAGGAATCCACTGCATAAGCACAGAACTGACCTGGACCAACGCAGCCAGTTTAGCCAGAGCATCGTGCCCCAATTTATTCAAGAAGCGAGGCCAGTCTCTCAGCATTGGCCATGCCAGGGTCCAGGGCTAAACCCATTGCTTCATTAATGGCTCTAAGCTCTGAGCAAAAAACAGAGCTAAAATCTGGATTTCTAAAACAAAATCTAAAAGTCTCGTTTTTAATTTTCATAAAAACACCATTACCATATCTGTGGCAAGGGAAGATCACCAAATGCTGCGGCAAGAGGGCCTGACGACTGTTTTGCTGCTGATAGATGGCGCCACAACAGTTGCATAAGATTGCGTTGTCAAAGTCACCAATGTGGCAAGTGAAGTACTATTGTAGTGGATGAAGATCGAGGTATGAACCCGCAACACTGGGGCTAAGAGCCGAGTAACATAACCACAATACCAAAAGTATACTTGAGTTTCGTGGATGTTATTTCTCTTATGAATCTTGTGCTACAGACTTTCCCCAATTCGCATTTGTGTCCGTCAATGTAGATAGTCAAAGCCTGGGAGGGGATATTACGTATTGTAAATAAAATAGAGGATATTACGCAAACTGTAAATAATGTCCACATAAGAATATTAGAGAGTATACGAAAACGGTTTGAGGCGAAAACTCTCGCTGGTTGAATTTGTATTTTGCAATAAATTTTTCCTCAATGAATGAACTAGAAAAAAATAATATGAGCCCAATTTCGATTTATTTTTTTTTGTCACCTGTGGTATCTCTGTGATTAATTTAATCATTTTTTACTAAATTATGTTGCCATCATTTTTCCAACTTCATTTTGCACCAGTATTTAAGTTTTCTGGCATATTAATCCCAGACAACCCAAGTGAAAAATTTTAATTAATAAAAATATCTTAATTTAATTATTAACTAAATTGTTTTCATTCCTACTTTTAGTTTATATTAACCTCTTGCTATTTGGTTTACATTGTCCATGTTTTTTAGAATACCATCTACAAAAATAGTCATATTATGAAAACACAATTCATATTTAAATGGTACTTATAAGTACCGTCAGTGGATAAAGGGTAAAAGAAAGATGCTATCTTTCAGCCAATGCAATAATAAAAATGTATGTGGGAGTCCTGAGTCAAAGATAAATAACATCTTTATTTCATATTACGTTTATCACTAGATAAAAAAATAGCATTAAATGCATGGACAAGATGTATAGGTTACAACAGATTAACTCTTCTGTTATGTAAGAATTGATTTTCGTTGTTACAGCCAATAAAGTAACAGAAATATCCTAAATGTGTTGCACCAAATAGCTGCATCCATTCTTATTAAATACCTTTGCTAGTAGCTCCCAATCAAATCTTTTGTTTTGAGGAACATGATACGTAATCTGGACAAATAAATGTTCTTTTTTCAGCCTCGTCATTTTGTAAGAGATGCATACAATGACATGTAATCAAAATAAGTTTTTCTTTAAGCCCCCGTAGGTATTTAATACAAAATAACTTTTATCTCAAATCTAGATCTCTTGTGTCAATATTTCTCAGATCAAAAGCCAATTTTGTTTCTGAATAAAGCTTGAATTTTAATAAAAATTAAGTAT
This sequence comes from Argiope argentata, assembly GCA_026289955.1. Taxonomy (NCBI): domain Eukaryota; kingdom Metazoa; phylum Arthropoda; class Arachnida; order Araneae; family Araneidae; genus Argiope; species Argiope argentata. The sequence continues at coordinate 167,607 of JAOUZG010042400.1, forward strand.
GTATGTAAGGATTTTTTTAATTGAGATACTCTTGAGATTGAGATTTTTTAATAGAAAAAGCTTAAATGTAATGAAGCAGAAATTCCTTTTTAATAAAATTAAGAAAATAGAAAAACATAAAAAATTAGAGCTTTAGATTTTTTTTTAAACTCAAAATTAGATTTTCCAGTGATATATACTTATATTCAGGGTATCCCAGAAAAATCGGTAAACTCTACACAGCCAAATTCGTTGCTTGGAATACATAAAATATGCTCAGAGAAACTGTACCTCTATGGCCCATTGTTTTCGAGAAAATAAACAGAGAGAAAATGCATGATGTCATACCTGGTTTAGGAAAAAAATCTTTATTCGAAACATGAACATCAATACTTGCAAAATTTTAAATAGTAAGGTGCTAGAAATGTCCCCCGCGCATATGCATGTATGCTCCCAACGTGCAATGGTAGACTGTACACTTTTTAGCATCGTAGTGTCCACAAAAGTAAACTCTCTCTGGAGACGAATGGACTAAGTCCATTTCTGAAGTAACTGGGTCTCGATAAGTCAGTTCCTTTACTTGATTTCATGTGAAGAAATATAAAGGGGTCAGATCTGGAGAGCGGGATGGCCATGAAACAGGACCGATGTCCTGTTATCCGGCGTCCTAAAAAAGGTTTTTTCACAGCCCGGATATGACGCCATACATTTTTCTCGAAAAAAATCGGTCGTAGTGGTACAGTTTCTCTGGACAATTTTTATGTCTTCCAAACAACGAATCTGGCTGGTTTATTTGGTCTTGCTGGGACTCCCTATATTTTCGAACGCAGATATAAGCAGATTTTGTTAATTCAAAATGTTAATTTCCAAAAAATCTGTAACAATCTAGTGTCTCATTCAAAGTAATAGTTTAATAATCATTATTTTAAAGCATTCATCTTCCTAAAAAATAAGATGAAAGAAACCTCAGTAAAGCAGCTAAACTTTTTTTTGTGGTATATAAGGTTCAAAGTCACTAACGTGCCCAATAAATCTCTCAAAAAGATTCAATAGTAATAATTGCTCCTATTATTTTCTAATGCATTTTGGGATTTTTTTGAAATGGATGAATTATTTTAATAAATAAATGATTAATTTTTTCCCTTTGAAGAAATTCAGCCAGAAATTGGTATTAATTTATAACAAATTAAACTTTTTCGAAATGATTTCTCACAATAATATTGTTGTTTAGTTTTAAATTTAAAAATAATGTATGGATTTATTTAATAAAATGTCATTGTGATGATGGAATTTAAAATTTGTAGCCCAAAAAGAGTTTTTCTCAGTTCTTTTTCATATAAAGTTTACAAAAAAAATCCATTAAAAAAATTCTTTTGTTAAATGTAAAATACCAGACGAGTTACAGCAGAATGTCCATCATTTTAATGGAACATGATTCCAAAAAGACTTTCTCTACGCTAGGTTTTTTGATAGAAGTTATCTGCGATCTAAAATATTCTTAGAACACAATTTATAAAATTAAGATTTTAAAATATTTTTAAAAGGTCTATATTGAATGGTTTTATATTTACAATTCTACAAAAAAAAAGATTTATATTTTACATCTTTGAAACATTTCATTTAAATTTTTGTTAGAATTTAAATATTTTTTTGAGATTCAAAGAACTTTCCAACTTTGAAATCTTTTCTCGGCATTGATTTAATAATGTACCCTTCCAGGAAAAAGTGAATGCGTTTAGACAAAATATTTTTAAATCTTCCATAAATGCATTATCAGAAAAATGTAGTTTTCTCCCAATTAATATTTCGTGGAATTTTCGTAAAATTAAGAATATATATGTCATCAGTATATAGTATAAGCATAAAAAATTAACTAGTGCAAGAATTTTAAATAATTTATCAGGATTTAAATCCCATTATTTTCTTAAGCAGAATCTGCAACGCCTGAACTGCTTTTTCTTATGAGCGGAAACGTGGTGATTTCAAAGAGTTAAATTAATAACAATAATTTTAGTAAAATGTAGAATTACTACATCTTCAACCTTAAAACATTTTCTTAAAAGAAAAAAGTGCTTTCCAGATAAATTAATTCTGAATATTTTTCACAAAAGGACTCAATTTGTCTTCTCCTTTTTTTACTAACGCCCAATTACATTGCAGAAAATTAAATCAATCCTTTTACCATAACAAAATTTGCTTCAATTTATGCTGCAAGTGTACTGAATTCCCAGTAAAATATTATAAACAAATCTAATGAGTTTTTAAAAAATCTAAATCTTAACTCTTCTTATTCGACAGGAATCTTTCAAATATTATTCAGATAAAATGATTCTCAAATTTTGACACTGCTCTATTCTGAAGATCAGTAAAAAAAAAAAAAGAAATGTTTCTTCTTTGTTAGAAGAAGCTAATGCATAGAATGATAAAACATTGAAATAAGTATTTTCAATAATGTCAATAATTATACAAACTGACTGATCCTGAGTTCTTATTTTTTTTCCATGTCTAAAAAGTTAAAGCACCTAGCTTCTAATATCACAAGAAGATTTTATTTTTTTCTTTGCTCTATTAATGTGACCAGGTGTCTATAAAATGACTTTCTGCAATTTTCACCTTAGCAATTTGAAATTTTACAGTCATTGGGGGAAATACTACAGGAGATTTCACACAAAATTTTAAAGCATTATATTAATTTATTTATGAGTTAGGGGAATTAATATAATATTGGCGATAACTAACGTTAATGAAAAATGTTCCAGGCGCTCCAAATTTGTTCGAAAGAACTTCAATTTCTTTATTAGTTACTCTAACCCTTTTCAAACAAAAGTTGGGATTAATCTTGAAGCTTGAGTACAAAATATCAAAATTATCCAATGTATAACTCAAAACTTTTTACACTTTTTTTTTAAAAAAATCCATAGTTTTGAGTTATTATATTGGTCAATTTTGATATTTCGTATTCAAAGTTCAAGATTAATCCCAACTTTTGTTTGTTAGAGTAGGTAATAAAAAGAATTGGAGCGCTTTGGAACTAATTTGGAGCGCCTGGAGCATTTTTCATTAATGTTAATCGCCAATATTATATTATATCAACCCCCCTGACTCATAAATAAATTAATATAATGCTTTAAAATATTGTGTGTCATCTCCTATAGTGTTACTCTTAATGCCTACAAAATTTCCCATTGCTAAGGTGAAAATTGCAGAAAGTCATTTTAAAGGTCCCTGGTCGCCTAAAAGCCTCAATTTGAAAGAACATTAGCCTTATTTGGAATGATCCCTTGGAAATGACACTGAAAATGATAAGACTGAAGTCTGAATCAGGAATTACTTTCTTCATCTAGCTTATAAGAATAACCATCACACCAATAAGAGATTCCTAAACCTTGCAGGTTCTATCAAGATCACAAATACAGAAGATTTGTGATCTTGATACAATAAAAGGGGATGATAGACCTTCGTTCCTTTGGGAAGTCTAACTCCCCTAAGCATAAAAAAACACAGTTACCCCAAGCAATAATAATACGAAATGAAGTCCCCTAAACAAAATATCTTATATTCCTTTTTTTTAAAATCATTTAAGTTTGGAAATACCAATAACAATCACTTTTAATCACATAGCATCATTCGTATTTACTTTTAACCTCCATACTAAACAGAATACAAATTTTATTTTTTAACACAGATTCTTATATAAAAATAAACATAGAACTGCCCATATTGTTGCAACCTATCTCTTGACGAAAAGAGGACGAATTGATCCTTGGATTAAAATAATTTAACTTGCATGCAGTTCTCATCATAAAAGGTTATAAATTCGAATGTTTAAGAAATATTATTATAGCTTAGACTCCGCACCTCCATACGAGGTTTTTACTGAATGATTTTGATAGATCTATATTAATAAAAATGCAACTCGAAATGCGTTGCTAAGCGCAAAACTTGAGAACGGCTCGACCGATTCGGCTAATTTTTTTTGAATATTTTCGTTAAGGCACGAGGATGGTTCTTATGGAGAGAAAAAATGAAAAAACTGAGAGGAAAATAGTTAAAACGACACTTTTTCTTACTTTCTCGCCAAAAATCTTCATTTCTTTCCCCCACACCAACTGAGTAAGATAGCAGGAAGTAATAAATTATGATCTATTTAGAAAGAAATACGCGAAGTGAGTAGGTTTTCATTCATAGATAACGGGATGTCTAAAACAGAAAGAAAATAGTTGCTTTTATTATTAGTCTGTATGGATATTTAATCTATGTCTGCTTAAAATAAAGTCTGGGCAGGGAAGAAAAAAAAGAATAACAAAGGGGGGGAGGAGTTTGTAGCAAGAAAAGTAGTGAAGGAAAAAAAAAGGATAGAAAAGATAAGAAGGGTGTGTGTGTCACCATTATTTCGTCTGTGCGAGGCATTTTCCAAGCTGTTTTTAAGCTTTCGCATCTCTTGAAAACCATTTGTGCCTGTATTTGTTTAGAATGTTTACATTTATGAAAATTTGAATCTCATTATTCTATAAAAACGTAGAATTTTAGACCTTTCCCTCCACCATATAAGTAAAATATCAATTCCGGGACAATCATTGCTCGGATAGAAAGAGAAAAATAAGTAATACAGTGAACAGAACATCTGAAGAAAATAATACTATAAATGAATTATATGATTATCAAAATTTGTTCGATTTAAAAATATTTTGTTGAAAAGCCTGTTATGAGACACAGCTACATAAAATATTATTTGAAAATTTTAGCGAGCATTCATACTGGCGAACCGACTGGTCGCCAAAGGCGGCTAGTATGAAATATTAATAGACGCATTATCAAGTTCCCACGCAACTTCTAATTTACTTCATTTTATTTACCAGAAGATCATCAGATTTTTTTCTTGAAGTCAACATTTTTTCACTTTTCTGAAAATGTTATTGTTTACACATTGTTTTATTGAAATTTGAGACCTTCATTAATCCATCCATTTTAATTTCTGCCCACCGAGTTTAAACTATTTTTGAAAAAAAAATCATTTTTTAAAGATTTTAACATAGTTTATTGATAACTTTAATTATGTTCTTGTTGTTGATCCCCTCGGCCTAGACCTCTAGACCAAGTCCAAAAGATCGTGCCGCACCAAAAAGTCAAAAGCACTCTCGCTCTCGTCCGACAGTTGCCTCACAGAGGCACCGATACAAGAAATAATATGGGAGGGAGAGGCAATAGACAAGCACGGGCAAGTAGAAGAGGTCCCGTTAGGACCGTCGAAGACCAGACTTCTAATGTGGCCAGACCTTAGCCTAGCTGAGGCAGATTGGGCAAGTCTTGAGAGGGTGTTCTCCAAAGATAAACCAGGGCGCTCTGCGGCGTACCAATCGTGTTCAGGAGGAATCCTCCAATATTTATTTTACTTTGTCAATAAACATAGAATGAATCCCTGAGACTTTTAAAACAGATGATGCAGGAGTAGAGAGTTTACTACCTCCCACGGCATGTCGATCAGCGACATCATTGCCATGGATACCAACATGAGAGGGAATCCATTGTAAGCATACAGAACCTACCTAGGACAACGTAGCCAATTTGGCAACAATATCTTGTCCCAAATTATCATAAAACTTTATCTCTTCATTTTATCAACAAATTTTAATTCTGATAGAATTAAAAACTTTCAGAATTAAGGTAGTAGAAATGTATACTGCTTTATTATTAATTATAAGAAAGCAAACAAATCAAATTTTTCAGATAAAATAATTTTGTATTTAGCTGCTAAATTATTTGATAAAACTGAATTTAATTTCCCAATGGATGTTTATTGTATTATTTATTGAAGTTCCAATAAGATAAAAAATTAAATTTACATTTATGAAATACTTTTTATGTAAATAAATTTTTGAAACGAACTTTAATTCTGATAGTAGATTCCAACTTTAATTCTGATATTTTTAAGATATTTTTTTCTAAAAACTTTGCTTGTTCCATGATGTTTATTTTTCCGTTTATATCTTATCTAAATAGTTAATAATAATGTTTGCGATCTAATAAGCATTCGACGGAAAAAATTGGAAGGATTTTCAGAGGCAGCAAAAGTAATAATAAATAAATAAAAATAGAATTTTTTTTAGTTTTATTTTTTAATTACATCTGAAATAAATTAGAACTGTTATAATAAACTTGCAAACGATAAACTTCTATGAAGTTATTACTTGATTATAAATATTTAGCTATTGATGAGTAAGATAAATTGTTGATAATAAATTGGTTATTGATGATGATAAATTGCTTTTTGGTTGTAAAATATGTTGGTTTGATTATAATATTTTAGTATTTGAATTATTGAACAATTTTCAACAGTCTATTTTACTTCAAATTATATTTACTACAAAATGGTAAAAATTCGAAACATTTTACTCACAAAAATTGTAAAATTTAAAAAATTCCAAATTTAAAAAAAGTTTTTTAGAAAATTTTAAACTACAAAATTAACTCAGACATCGAAAATACATTATTTATTCATTGTGAGGATTCTTCGAAACAAATTTCTTGAACAAATATTTTAGAGAAGAAAAATTTTAAATAAATGGAAGGTTTTAAAGGGAAATAATTTTTTAAACTTTTGGATTGGAAAAAGAGTTGAATAATTTAAATTTATATACAGTTTAAATTCAACCATAAAAAAACAAATAAAATTTTATCGAAAATACAGAAAACATTTTTTGACATAAAATCTTGTAATTTCTTTTATTCATAATATTTTTCTTCTTTTTTATATATTTTAAAAATCAAACGTGATCTAATTCCATTAAAAATTAGGATATACATTTAAACCAGAGCTTTTGTCTTAATGAAAAAAATGGTAACTCATAATTAAATTTCATTCAAGATTAAGCTTCGCAGAAACATAATTTACTCTTCAAGTTTCCTTTTATTAAAATGATAATATTAAAAAAAAATACCTCCATTTTTTAAACCAGACTTTGTAATTAAAAAGTGTTGTTTAAAATTTCATTCATGGATAAATTTAATAAGAACGGAGTTTATATGTTAACATTTAATATGTTAAGCTTATTTATAAAAAGTCATTAAAAAGGAAAGTGGATTTTTCTATGAATTGAATTCTTATAGTTCTTTTGTTGATGATTCGTTGAGATAAACTTTTTTTTCATTTCTTTTTATTTCAAGAATGCATTCTAGGGAAATAAATAGTTTACGCTTGAAATAATTAATCCTTTCTTGGCTGTTTTATATTATTATCATGTGAGAACATGATGTTTTTTGAGTAGGAGGTTTCGGTGTCTCCGTAATTTGAAGGCAAGAAATATTCGTGTTTTTTTTCATTGGTAGATAGCGAATCATTTGACCCATGACATTTGAGGTTTTTTTTTGTCAGTATTTATTTAGATATTTAATTAAATTTAGGATCAATTGATTTTTTGTCCTTTCTATGAAATGACGTCATCTTAAAGTTTGTTTTCGTTTTCTTACTTTTAAATAATTAATCTCGCAATCAGAAGATTATAAATTTTTTTGTTATTTATTGGCTTTCAGTTTTAACTATCGTAATTTTGCAAAACGCGACTTATATTTATTCTTTAATGATATTACAAGCGCATTCTTACTGATTGTGTTTATCAAAATACTGTAAATATTAGAATATAATTTTAATATCCCTCTGCATTACGTCCATTGGATTTTACCACATATATAATAGCTTCCAGTAGTAGTAAACCTTTGGTCGAAATTAAACACAATTAAAAGTGTATACCCTTATTTATCTTACAATAATATGTTATGTTCTTAATAATAAAAAGAAATCATCGCATCTGATCTAGTACGAGTTCAACCATAAATTTGAATCCCACTTAGACAACTTGAAAAATTAAAAAACACTGCTACAGTTCAAAAAACTTCCAAACTCAATTAAAGGCATATAATCATATTAAAAGGCAAATCTTTCAAACTAGAAGATTCTAATTTAGAAACTTATTCCCCCAGAAATTCGTTGTTAATCAAGCATGATTGGAATTTAACTTCATGCCAACTTTCAAATATCCTTCAGCAGTGGGGTTCTTTTATGAATACCGACTCAACAACTATCCTGCTTATCTTAACACAGTCTAAAAAAATTGAAACCCATTCAAAAAGACCTAATGAGTGTATTCTTTCAAAAAGAGGACATAAAAAATTAATTTTAAATTCTTTTTTGTTTGTGAAGGAGAAACTATTGCCTTATCTCATGTCACTTATCAAATATTCTCTAGCTGTTGCGAAAAGCATGTTTGTATATCGGACCAGTTTCTCATTATAGGTCAGATAATTAAAAACTGTCCTCATTACTTGACCACGATTTAAAATCTCATGTCTTATCTAGAGAAAAAAACCTCCTAGAAGGGATTCCAACAAGCATGGGATTTAAAAAAAATTACTAAACTAATTGTTTTTATTAGATAAAGGAAAAAAAAATTTCTGTGTGAAAAAAAAGTGTTGAAGATTTTTAACGTAAATTTTAAAACGTGTTCTTTACTTTTTATATATATATGTATATGCATAAGTATTTATTATTTACTGAAAAAACTTAGATAAGCAGCTTTTTTGAAGACTGATAACATGCAACATAACTTAGATAAAGAAAAAAAATTAGAATATCACTTACAAATAATTCATTTGTTATTTCACCAGCTTTAATTTTACTTTTACAATATTATTTAATTACTAAATAATATTGAATAACTATAGATCACTACAATTACCCTTTTGAAAACCGAGTAGCAATCTGTAGATTTCTTTTTTAGCTCAATTTTTATTCATTCGAATAATTTCAAATAATGATTAGTACTCCATTTTTAGTAAAACAAAACTTACTACTTCAAACATCGATCCAATGCGAAGGACACTCCCTATATTTAAGTAGTCTGTTTTGTCTAGGTAATGCAACCCGGACTGTAAATAGAAAGAATGGCTATAAAAAAAGAAAATGAAATGGAGAAACAGCAACCCGATAGTAGCCAAGCATAATTGTTCCATTTCCTGTGAACTGTGTTTGGAGAGACCTCAACTTTGTAGATGTGATTTCTTAAGTGAGGTACGATTGTTTTGTCTACTATCTTATTACATCACTCAGAATGTGTGAAGAGGAGTGTTCTTACTTTCCTGTGCAAACATTGTATTGTTTTGTGAGTCGGTTCGGTTTTATCTTCATAAAAAGCAATTTATGTGTACATAAATATATACACAACCATTGTATTGTTTTGAGAACAAAAGTGAATGCATATTATCTTACAAAAATATTTTTTACTCTATCTTAACACTAAACAAATGTTATTGTATCAATTTCATTTCCAAAAACGATATTCTCTTAGAATTTTTTTAACTTTAATTTTGTATTTTTGTATACATTACATGTAAATGTTTTGTTTATCTAAATTAGAAATCTGTTCCATTTTCTAATCAATTATTTATTCACCATATATTTGCAAGAAAAACGACTTATCATTTAAAAATTAATTCTTTAGATATTAAATCAGAAGTAGAATCTTTTCTCCTTTTTGTGAATATTTTAATATTACATTTCCACGCATGCTCTCAGTGTAGATAAATAAATCCCCGAGATATACAAAAACATTTGATGCTTGATAAAAATTAATAAGAATCACAATTCATTTGTAGAGAAAGTGAGAGAAAAAAATTAAATCTGAAATAAAAAATATTTTTAACGAATAATAAATACAAAGTTCCAAACGATTTTTAATATACATCAGCATTAATTTGATTTTGACAGAAATGCTGCATTAGAAAATTATAAAGAAACATTAGATGCTTGATAAAAATTAATAAGAATTGAAATTCATTTGTAGACATTTGCAAAGAAAGTGAGAGAGAAAAAAATGAAAACTGAAATAAAAATATTTTTAACACATTTTACAAAGTTCCAAACGATTTTTTTGGAATTTGATTTTGATACATTGGAATTAAATTGATTTTGTCAGAAATGTTGCGTTAAAAAATTAAAAAAAAACTTTTAATACTCGATAAAAATTAATAAGAATTGCAATTCATTTGCAGAGAAAGAGAGGGAAACAATTGAACATTAATATACATTGGAATTAGTTTGATTTTGACAGAAATGTTGAGTTAGAAAATAAAAGTTGTATTTCGAATTATAAATAGGAAAAAACGACAACAAATTAATGATGTATTTTCTTGAGTCAAAATATATATTTTTTAATTTGCAAGTATAGTAATTGGGTGTTAGGCAGGCTCCAATCATAATATCTATTTGGAAAATAATAAGTTAAGAAAAATAAGTTTCTGTTTTCAAGTAAGATCTAATTTTAAATACATACATACATAAATAGTTAAACAGCTTAGAAAGCTAAATTCAGGCTGAGAAAATTAGTCACCAGAAGATGTTAATTATGAGTAGACCGTGAATCAAACAATCGAGAGTACTTCTTATTGTTTGATAAATCTAACTTTCAATAAAAATAACACATTACCTAGAAGTGCAAACATGTTTTTATTTTTACACATAAGAAAAAGTTTAATTTAAAAGAAAAACAAAGAAGAATTAATAAAAAAATTTTAATTGATAACATTCAAAAGCCTTTAAAATGAACATATGCAGACTTTTGCCTCAAAAAATTGAGAATTCACCAACGAAATTTTTGCAATATTTCCAATAGAAAGAAAGTGTTAGTATTTGTTGCTTGTCTTTTGGCTTTAAAAATGGCCTTTAATTATTATGGTACCGAAGCAATTAATTTTGTGTGGTGTTACCCGATTTTTCTTGCAATAGTTGTTTAAGTGGGATTTGCTTCTGTGTATTTTTGGGACACTGTTTCGAGTGTGTTCCTCAAATATTTAATGACACTGATGTTGGCTGACAGTGATGATATGTACACCTTCTATTTACAAAGAAAAAAGTCACAATATTTTGAAGGTACGTGCATTCTACTTGGGTTTGTTGTCTCTTATAAAGTTATTCATTCCAATTAGATATTGTAAAATTCGGAGATTATAAATAAAATTTGGGAAAGTTTTTCTTCATAATCGAATTTAAAAAAAAAGAAATTTCAACCAGATTATGTTTGAATAAACTAACTCTTAAATATTTCCCAACGTGACTATAAAGTTAGATGTTTTTTTAATTAACTACTAATCAAAATTTCATTTTTGAATTTAAATTTCATAATTTTAGTAATCAATTAAAGTATTCACGTAAATTTAAAAGAGAGTTAAGTGTGTTAAAGTTAAAAGTGTTTTTATTTTACTTTTGCGACATCTTTAAAAAAGAAAGTTATGTAAATGTTGAAAATTGAAAACAAATCCGGAAGTCCTTTTTGGTATTAAATAGATGTGAAATAATTGGGAAGAAATTTTTAATAATTTTAAACATGTAAATGAAATAATCTTTTTCTCTTTTTTAAAATTATGTTTATTATTTTTTTTAATTTTCTATATCGTTCGTTTTAACCCGAAATACAAAAGTTTGAAAAGGAAAAGAAAACTCAGATAATTTGATAAACTTAGAAATTACATAGAGACAAATAACACAAATAACGATAACTCAGATTCATTGGAAAATTCTGAATAGGAGATTTTTTTTAATTGTGCTCTAATAAATCTGTACCAATTTAAGTTTAGAATGTCCTGGTAATTTTTGCAAGTATCAATATATACTTTATAATAGTACAAAATACCAAAATAAAAAAATGTCAAAAAATTATAATTAATAGAATAAAAATTACATTTATCAAGTTTATATGATTATGAATATTAAACCGGTCTTTATCTATACATAGTATAAAATGAAGTCTCTTGAAAACATTTGTATGTTGGAACCACAAAAATTCGAGAAATTATTAACGGACTTGGCGTAAATTTCTAAGACTTTCGCCAATTTTCTGGACGGTTCTAGTTTATCTCGTTAAATATTGGTCCTAGAGCTAAGGTGAAATTTTCCAGAACTATACATTTTTTTGCCAAATCTCGCCAAGTCGCCAAGACTCTTGCCAAAAGATCACCAAATCGCTGGAAATGTCTTTTTTGCGTAAAATACGCCAAATATTGTGCAATTTTCGCCTCAGAATCTAAGCATTTCAGGTCTATCTGTTATAGACAATATATAGTTTAGTTTATAGTTTGTAAAATAGTTTGTAACAGTATCTAATTTATTAATTTAGTATACTAAAATATTTTCTTTCTACCACTGACATTAAGTTTCAATGAAATACAAACTCTCGTGAAGACTTAACAAGTCTCATTTGAATCACTGCAATTATATTCTAAATCCCCGTCTGGGCAATATCTTAACACCGAGCATGTGTTATTAAACTATTGCATTGATGAAAAGGCTGTTCCATCGTAATTCTGAGAACTTATTCCAAATTCAAATTTATATAACGCGAATTTCGATTAAATTCCGAATTGACACCCATGTCAGTCGTGTTCTTTGTTAAATATATTCAAATTTATTTGAATTTATTATATAAAAATTTTACTCAGTTAAATCAAAATTATATTGATACATTCTGTTAAAAATAATAGTTTATTATTGCAATGATTTCGTTAATGTTTTCAAATGTTTTAACCATTCCATTTTTTTATGCATGAGAATTTTGAATGTCTATTAATAAATTGTTCAAACGAATTTGGCTAACATAATAGTTTGTCACAATAATGAGTAGAATTATTGGAAATAATTCTACTCATTATTGCTTATCTTTATGTCTCTATAAAGATAAGAAATTTTATTAATGCTTTCCAATATTATAATTACTTTGCGTAAATGTATGTGCTTCACGATTTTCTATTAATAAACAGTCCTGCATAATGAAGTTGGCAATTCATTAGACACTTACTGGCAAATGAGTTAGAAACCCAAGATCAATATTTTATTGGATCACATTTTACATGGATAACCGCTCTGATTCATTTGGGTAATCGAGTCTTCAAGCTCCTGGAGTGCATTTACATCCAGAGAACACCATGCTTTGGCTATGCAGCTTTTTTAGATCTTGTAAATTAGATGGAAGGGGAGAATGCTGTCGGATGCGTCTTTACACCATATCCCACACATTTTCTATGGGGGTGAAGATCCGGGCTATGCCAGGGAAGGTATCGGAAGTCAGACTGATGCGCAGCAAATTTGGAACACTTCTGGCACGATGAATTATCGTCCATGAAGTATCCGGCGTCTTCTGCGACGAATTGTACGTCCATTGTCGTACAATTCGTCGGAGAAGACGCCGATCACGCTTTTGGAAAACTGTACTCGAACCGCAGTTACGTCTTCTTGAGAAGAACTGAGGGTTCTGATTCCAACTTTTGTTATGGCTGCTTTTGAGAACCCAGTGAGATCTGCCGTCTTCGAAATCGAGGCACCTGCTAAACGGGCACCAACAATAAGTCCTTTTTCAAATGGTGAAAGATCTGTCGTTTTTTCCATTTTACTTCATTCATCGCGAAAAGGACTCTTACACCTTACTCATACTAGCATTCTAATCACGTGCAACCACGTGTAACCCAAAAAAAATGTGCTACTTCATTCATACTAACATTCAAATGCAAATCTCAAAGTTTTCTAATTCATTGGTCAGTGAATGTAGATTGTCATTGTATTGACTAAACATTTTGGTAACAATCATAATTTTTTTTAAAAAAAAAAAGAAATTTCTTTAAGGCTTTCAAATCACACAACTAAACAGTATTTATAAATGTGCTTCCTCGAAAAGCCTAAATCAGAAATTTATTTGTGTATCTGTCTAATTTTGACGTATTTCTTAATTTTCAAACAAATAAGTTCGCATAATGTTATTAAGGTGTCCCAAAAGTTTCTCTCTTTACTCATAAAAGAATCATTTTTAAGAGGCTTGTCACTGGAGACGAAGCTTAGGTTTTATATGAAAATGTGCATAGAAAACGCATTTCATGTAACGACAATAGGCTTTAACTGTTGAAAGGCTAGGACTACACCCCTAAAAAAGTTCTATTGATCATTTGGCTGGATTGGAAAGACGTAATTTTCAAGGTGATACAATACATTCTAAGAAATACTGACATCAACTAAATCAATAAAAAGCAGCCGTAGCAAAAAATGACCGGCATTGATGAAACGACGAAGCATTGTTTTTCATCATGACAACTCGAAATCACATATTTTATTAGTAGTAAGGAAGAAGCTCTCATAATTTCATTGAGATGTTTTATCGCATTACTGCATACTCTCCAGATCTCGCACCGTCTGATTATTACTTATTTCTGTCCTTGAAAACTTTTCTTAGCAATAAGTGCTTTAAATCCATCAACACACATCGAGGTTTGTTTATTGTCCATAACACAACAATTATATTTATTGTCCAAAACACAACGATTTTATTTATTGCCCAAAGCACAACTATTTTATTTATTTTTCAAACACAACAATTTTATTTGTTGTCCAAACACAACAATGTCAATTGTCCAAAACACAACAATATCAATCGTTGAAAACACAAAAATTTTATTTGTTGTTCAAAACACAACAATATCAATTGTCCAAAGCACAACAATACCAATTGTCCAAAACACAACAATACCAATTGTCCATAGAACAACAATATCAATTGTTAAAAACACAACAATTTTATTTATTGTCCAAAACAAAAAATATCAATTGGGAAAAACAAAAATTTTATTTATTGTCGAAAACACAACAATATGTATGAATGAATTTAAATGAATGTAATCCGCCCCCTAAAAAGGGTTGTGACGTGTGTGTAGCTTAGTCGTATTCTTGGCCCTAGATGGCGCTACTTGTAAAACAAGAGACGTATATCTCCGGCTTAAAATCTGCTGGTGTATCAGCAACGCTTGTCCATGGCAAGCGCCATTAGTCACAACAACAACAACAACACAACAATATCAATTTTTAAAAACACAACAATTTAATTTATTGTCCAAAACACAACAATACCATTTGTTAAAAACACAACAATTTTATTTATTGTCCAAAACACAACAATATCAATTTTTAAAAACACAATTTTATTTATTGTCCAAAACACAACAATATCAATTGTTAAAAACACAACACTCTCATTTATTGTCCAAAACACAATATCAATTGTTAAAAACGCAACAATTT
>JAOUZG010042400.1:182701-199714 GCA_026289955.1 Argiope argentata
GAACAATATCAGTTGTCCAAAACAAGACAATTTTATTTATTGTCCAAACACAACAATATCAAACGGTCAAAACACAAAAACATAATGAGTCTTCCTGGGAGATAAATAAAGGTAATAGAGCAAAAGCTTTCTTATATAACAAAACAAATAACATCTTAAACAGTAAATATTATGTATTCATTTCATAATAGAAATCGGAAAGAAATTTATGGGACACCCTAATACAAGAATTATAATACTTTTGACTAAAAATTTTTAAATATCAGAGAAAAACTGACTAGGCTTTAAAGGGACTTAAGGGCAAGTTGTTAAAAGGTTTAAAATCTCCAGCTTAATTATCCAAAAAAATAATCTCTTCATTTCGACTTTACTAAATAAGGAAACTGAACAAACGTAAAATTCAGAAGCATTTCAGAAGGAAAATTTGATAATTAAACCTTAACAGAACAAATTCTTTCTTTTTCAATGTACAGTAAGAATCAACAGCTTCGATTATAATCTGAGATTAAACAAGGACTAACCTTTTTCTTTTACAATTTAACTTTTCAAATCACTTTACGGAAATCAGCTTTTGGAAAATATCCACAGTTTTCAGGCGGCGTTTCTAATTAGGGTCTTAACTTCGTTATGATCCTAAGAATTTTATACTAATCTATCGTGATGCTAACAACTCTGTTGATACTTAGCAAACATTTTATTTTAAAGCATATTAATTGGGCCCCTTCGCCTTGATCTATCCTCTTATCAAACATTTTTTTCTTTACATTGATATTTTAATCTTGTTAAAAGAAGCGCTGTTTTTTTTCCTGCTCTACCAGAATCAAGCCGTTGTATTTGCATACTTTAAATAATATTTTGAAACTAATGGGTTTAAAAATTCCATTTTCGTGTTCGAATATTTATTTTCTTTCTGATGAGTAAATACTGTGATGAGCATACTCTCCATGAAGCTGCATGTTCAAGATTTCTCTCTCTAAATATGCTAATTCGAATGCTTTCGATTCCATCTTCAACTTGTGGAATAAACCTGATTTATTTTATCTTTAAAATATCAATTTTTCTTCATTATATTTAATCTATAAGGAAAGACGGTGTGAAGCAACCATTACAATAAGGGAAGGGTATATCCCATTATAAGGAGAATTTTCTTGTTGTTCTTACTTATGAACAGGTAATCAGGCATGTCGATATCATGAGGTCAATAAAGCCTCTTTTTATCATGTTAGAACATGATGTAATTTTGGGGATGAGGTTTTTGGAGCCAACAAAAATGAGTAGGCAATGAATTGAAATTTTATCTGCTCGAGCATTTCAAAAAAATCAGCTTTTAATAACGCATTGCCATCGCATTTACAAAAACTCTGATTTAAAAAGTAAGTTAATGACTACCGCAAATAAAATCTAGGAAAATGTCATTTTGACCACGTGATTATGTAAAATGAAATGAATAGGAAATGTAATATTATTTCAAATAAATGTAAGACAAAGTGTTTTGGATCGTTTGCAATATACTAAAGGGACGTATTCAATGAAACGATTAAAATGAATAAAAAATATAATTTAACTCGCACGAGCACGTGGTGCTTGGCCATTCCAGAAATGATGTTCTGACATGATGCATTGAAAGTCTTTTGGATCGTTTGCAATACTAAAATGACTCATTCAAAAAAACTATTAAAATTAATAAAAATATAGCTTGAAGCTATCTCGTGCGGGTCGATAATGGTTTGATGGGATGAAGTTTTTGGCGTCGACAAAAATGTGTGGTCAAGGAATTAAAATTTTAAATTTCAACTTTCTCAAAAATAGGCCTTAGAAGACTCAGAAATATTGGTAAATGGCTGTAATTTCGAAATAAAGACCTTTCTAATCTCCAATTTCCCACGTTTTGTTGAGATGATTTTTTCATCTTTTTTAACTTTATGAGAGCTTTCTTCAAACTTAAATTAAATTATTTTTAAAAAATATTTTAAATTGTTTGATTAATCCATATGTTTACAAAATCTATCTGTTTTTGTTGAGATGTTTTCTTCAAACATTAATAAAAATCTTTTTTAAAGTAGATTAGATTGTTTAATTAAGTTAAAATGTTGTAAATGATTGGCCATTCAAGAAATTTTGTTCTGAAATGATACATTAAAATATGTATAGCAGATTTCAATTGTTATGTGATTCCATACTATATGCATTGTATTTCATTTTTGCGCTATTATGCTTTCGTCATCATGTAAATAAAAAATGCTATATCTTATATTTGAGTTTCATGTCTCTCAGAGGATTTCTCGTAGAGTTATGGCAAGAAAATCCCCTGTTGCTTAATTTTGCTTGCCAGTGTTTGTATTGTTCAAAATTGAATAATAATGCTACAAACCTGTATTGTAGCTTTCCAGCACGCTTAGTATCATCGTAAAGACACAAAAAATCGGGAAATAGTTAACGGTTATTGGACGTGTTTATACCATTTTGTAGAATATTTATTGGGGAAGAATTTAGTGCATTGCAGTTATATCAAAATAAAAGATAGGTATTTTATAATTGCAATTTTAACTTTACAATTATCTGCGCATGTACGGAAACCTCAAATTGCGCATGCGCAAATAGCAAGAGCTATGATATGCAAATGCGATACATTTCTTTGATTACGTCTGACTTTAAACAGCGATTCAAAATTCATTATCCTCCCCCCAAAAAGGAAATTCAACCTTAGCCGGAAGAGGAAAGAAATGTTCGCTTAGCGAATATCAGAGAAATAATGCCCACACTTAGGGAAGGAGAGTTCTTTTGATTATCAAAATATCCGTCTCTCTTTAAATCGCACTGCAACTGAATGGCGGAGACAGAATGAATCTCCTGAGCAGCGAAATATATTATTATCCTTTATTAAATTATATATCCTATATTTTGTCTACGGACATATCATATCTTTTAAAAATGTTTTGTAGCTATTTTTGATAATTTCCAGATATTTTTGTTTATTTGTTTGTTTTGTTTGTTGCGTAACATGCCCGTGTCATATCGAGTGGAGTCTAGACTTAAATTAAAGTTAATTTTTCTTCTTGGATGATATGCCACGGGCAACGCCGTGCGGGTACAGCTAGTAATTATATAGTGACAGAATCATGCATTTTTGAATGGCGAAAAGATTATACAAACCTCTGCTTTGAAAAATGGCATCATCATCTTTATGTCGAAATGGTATGAAAACGGTAATTTATTAAGGCATTAGGATTTACAAAAAAATTTATTAATAAATTAATCGAAATTCTATTAATTAATCCTTTTATTTACTGACTGTACTTATTACTATTTAAATCTAGGTTATGCTTTAATAATCTGACTATTTTTGCGGATAGTATTCTAAAAAATAAGAAGAAAGTGACCCAAATAGCAAGAAGTTAATATAAGCTAAAAGTAGGAATAAAAAATATTCAATTTATAATTAAATTAATTGAGATATTTCTATTGATTATTTTTTTCTCGGGTTCTCTGGGATTATTCTGTAAGGAAACTTAACTACTGGTGCAAAAATGATGTCGGAAAATTGATGGCAACATAAATCAGTAGATAAAGGGTTAAAGTGTTCAGAAATAATAAACTTGCTATTTTGAGTCAGAATTAATTTAAATTTAATTATAATTTTCAGATTCACTGTGGAAACTGAACAGCATTTCAACTCATTAACATCAATTAAGTATATTGTGTCTTACTGTTTAAAAAAGTAAATACTTCCTGCTTCAAAAGAATGACTTTACTATCATTTCTTGAATTATAGTACTTAATATATGTTTAAAATATTCAAAAGAATGACTTTACTATCATTTCTTGAATTATAGTACTTAATATATGTTTAAAATATTCAAAACATTTCCTGGATTATAATGAATTATTAGTAAAAAATTTGGCATTTCATCATATTTATTTCCATTTCACTCAAAAATACTATTGTTGTTTTTTTAGTTTGGAACTGTTTTGTTAACTGCAATCAAAAATCGATTTCTTATGACAAATTCAAGAGAATTATGTTTAAAAAATCCAGTTAATCTTGTAACCTAATACTTAGTAAAACTGAAATAAATATGTAAAAACTTTCAAAATTCTCCACAGAAAAATACATACGAAAAGGAATTTCTATTACAATAAAATAAATTTTCTGAAAAAAACTAGGCAAAATTCAATTTAAATTTGATACGCTTCCTTTCAAACAGAGCTTAACCTTTAAGTGAACTTATCTAGTCTTTTTTCTTTATCATATAACTGATAAGATTTCCAATCACTAAGCCAAAAATTCGAATTCACAATTCGCAGAATTTCATGTTACATTTTAGATATTTTGATCAAAAAAACAACTATCTCGACAGTAAGTTATCAAGGAATATGAAACTACATCTTGCAGATTTTATTACTTAGGAATAGTAAAATAGAAAATTTATCAAATAAATCAAAAATAAGGAACACGTTTAGTTCATTCTGAAGCTACCTGATAATTTATTCTACTTTTTGATTGAACAATGAATAAAAAATGGGATTTGAAAGAATGAAGTTTTAAATTTTTAATAATATTTTTTTCAAATTCTATCCTTTTTTATGCTTTATTATCAGTGATTCCTAGAAACAGCAAATGAAATTTTTTTAAGCTGCATTTCAGAGAAGATTGTAAATTATTTTCCTTTTCTTTTATTTATTAATTTGTTGTTCCCAGATTTTACATTTAATTTTCATAGAACATTTTTAATCATTTTTGCATGTAATTTAGTAAAGCGCTTTCCAGGCAAAAGTGAGGAAAATTTCTTTACAAATAATTCTTTTTTTTCTATAATCAAACAATCCGTTTAAGCATTGTATTTCTTAAAAATATATCTAGATAATTGCACAGTCTAGCATCAACTTCTACCACAAAAAGACTCGATTATAATAGATTTAATAAAAATGATAAAAAAACTATCGATTAATAAAAATCGATTAATAAATTGATTAATTGATTGATAAATTTTTTATTGGTCTATCGATTAATAAAAATCGCGATTTTATAAAAATGATTAAAAATCTATTTGTTAGATTCAAGAAAAAATATACCATTTATTAAAATATCGTCAGTAAGTAAATATTATTCAAAAACCAGGACCTATAAAATAACTTTTTGCAATTTTCACATTAGCAATTTGAAATTTTACAAGCTTAAAAAGTAACACTGTAGGAGATGACACACAAAATTTTAAAACATTATATTAATTTATTTATGAGTTGAGGGGGGATTAATATAATATAATATTATTGATAAATAACTTTAATGCAAAATTTTCCGGGGGCTCCAAATTTGTTCCAAAGCACTCCAATTTTTATTATTACTTACTCTAACCCTTTTGAAACAAAATTTGGGATTAATATGGAAGTTTGAGAACAAAATATCAAAACTAACCAATGTAATAATTCAAAACTACTTAAAATTTATTTTAAAAAATCAGTAGTTTTAAGTTAATATATTGGTTAATTTTAATATTTCATACTTAAATTTCAAGATTAAACCCAACTTTTGTTTCAAAATGGTTATAGTAAGTAATAATAAAAATTGGAGAGATTTCAAACAAATTTAGAACATTTTTCATGAAAGTTATTTATCACTAATATTGTATTATATTTGCCCCCTAATTCATAAATAAATTAATATAATGCTCTAAAAAATTTGTGTCATCTCCTACAACGTTACTCTTACAGCCTGTAAAATTTCAAATTGCTAAGGTGAGAATTGGAAAGAAAAAAAAAGTCTCTTTTAAAGGTCTTTGGTTATCTTAATAAGTAGTAATGCAAATTTCTTTATTTAAATAGCACACAAGTAATATTAAAACAAATTAAATCAATTCCTTCTTAGTTTAACACAATTTTTTTAGTTACTTTTTATTAAATTACGATTGATATAAATAAGAGATCAAAAAATATACCTGACCGAAACAAAATCAAATTCGTATCCGTTTAAAATTTATCAGAACACATTTATAATTCATTCAGTTGGCGCTGAATTTTCAACAGCAACTGGAAGATTCAACGTCAGTTCAAGCAACGCATATGCATGAATTTTCTACTCCAGTTAGGGTAACGCAATACCGATTAGAAATTTCTAATTTTCTTAATCCTGCATTATTTTAATTCGAAAGTAATTTAAATGAATCAGAAAAGTCGATTAATTAATGATGTTTAATTTTAAATGCATCAGTCATTAAGATACATACAGAATCGTTTGAAATGATTGGCCAAAAACATATTAAGCCTTACCTCATAGGCGTGGGGGGACGAACTGAATTCGTTACTTATTTGGCTGTGGGGAAATAAAAATTTGTGGCAAGAAAGTTAGTTTTTTAATTAATGAAAATTAATTAATATGTTTGAAAAAACTGCATTAACATCGAGTTTCATCCAGTACAAAAAAAAGACTTAAACTTAATTGGAAGAATAAAAAGTATTTCATTTTCACTGAAGTGACAAAAGTCATGGGATGACTGTTAATATCGTGTCGGTCCTCCTTTTGCCCGGCGAAGTGCAACAACTCGACGTGTCATGGAGTCCACAAGTCGTCGGAAGTCCTCTGCAGGAATATTGAGCCATGCTGTCGGTATAGACGTCCATAATTGTGAAAGTGTGGATGGTGAAGGAGTTTGGGCACGAACGGACCTTTCGATGTTGTCCCATAAATGCTCGATGGAATTCATATCGGGCGATCTAGGTGGCCAGATCATGCGCTAAAATTGTCCGGAATGTTCTTCAAACCAATCGCGAACAGTTCTGGCCCGGTGACATGGCGCATTGTCATTCATAAAAATCCCATCGTTGTGTGGGTACGTGAAGTCCATGAATGGCTGCAAGTGATCTGCAAGCAGCTGAACATAACCATTTCCAGTAAATGATCGGTTCAGTTGCACCAGAGTCCATGCCATGTAAAAACAGCCCACACCATTATGCAGCCACACCATTATGCAGCCTTGCTGACAGTTTGGGTCCATGGCTTCGTGGGGTCTGCACCACACTCGAACTCTACCATCAGTTCGTAACAACTGAAATCGTGACTCATCTGACAATGCCACGGTTTTCCACTGGTCTAGGGACCAGTCGATATGCTCACGAGCCCAGGTGAGTCGCTTCAGGCAATGTCGTGCTGTCAGTAAAGGCACTCGAGTCGGTCTTCTGCTGTCATAGCCCAAGGTAGACATATTGCTATCCCATGACTTTTGTCATTTCAGTGTATAGAAATATATATAGTGGGAGTGTGAGCTAATAGTAGGAATTGAATAATAATTATTTGACATCAGAATTATCTGATGAATCTACTATTAATCAGAAAATTACACAGCAGATTTATCTTTTATTCAAATTTATATGAAAACTGAAGAAACAAATAATATAAATATTAGATAAGAATTCCCTTTGGATAACCAAATACTAGATTTTTAAAGTGTTAATAAAATTTAAAAAAATCTACTGTAATGAACAAACACCTGTTAAATTTTCAGGTGTATAATCGTGAGGATTTCTACTTTATACAGATTTTCAAGAAAAAAAATGCAATTTTAGAATTATTAGAAATTGCAATTTTTTTAAAAAAAATTGGAATTGACAAAAGAAACATACTTATATTTTTCATTCTTACAGTAAAGGTTATAATAAGAGGCTTTTTTATATCTAAAACATATTTAGAACGAAGGCTAATCATGAATTTTACTAATGTATTTACTAATGCTATCCGTTATTTAAAAATGTTAATTAAGCATTCTCTTTTATCTTTAATTAATATTTTTTAATCTCTTAAACTTCAAGGCGCGTGTATTTAAGAAAAGAAAACATTCGTAAAGGTTTTTTGAAAAAACTGGCTATATAGAGAGTGTTAAAAACACTCAAAGTTAAATCTCTCTCTCTCTTTTTTCTTTTTCTTTCTTTATTTTGCCACTAAGCATCTGCAAATATCGAAAATATTTTAATACAGAAGTTATTCACTTTATTAAAACACAAATTCACCTAATTCTATTACATTTGTTTCATCTAATTATACAGGGTTGTCACAAAAAAAATCTTTGCTGATGTATGAACCTCTAACTGCCAGTCCTTTCAACTGACCTAAATGAGATTTCAGATATAATTGGTCAACGATGCAAATTTAAGATCATCTCTGAGTCAACACAGTGGTTTTTATTTTTATTTTTCACAATAATAATTTTTTTAAATAATTACCTACCATAAACAATTGATTTTCTGCATCTATTGTAAAACGTAATTTGATAAAATAACTCTCTCTTATAATATGCAAAAAAAAGTGCTGAAGTTATTTCACCTTACCAAGTATTAGAAATACGATTGTAAGTTATATCAAAACAATCAACTGCAGCTACAAAGTTATGCATCAAAATGAAAACTGGTGAATTTAAATAATAATTTTCTAGTCAAAAAATATTAAACGGAAGCAGATTCGAATGTATTGAATTTAGAAAATTAAAATCAATTGTTCGAGTACGCAATTTCTTGTAAATAACAAGGCAAAATAAAAGCTCAAAACAATGATGGAAAAATAAAAAGAACGGTAAAAAGGCAAGAAATAAATAAGAGAAAATGAGCATCTTTCCAAACTATTGGCATAAAAATTGAATAGATTTTATTGATTTGTACTTTTTCTTTCTTATTAAAATATCGCCTTAGAGGCATCATGAAAAGTTAAATGAATTCATTTTTCCAGTTCCATTCAAGGTTTAATTTAACTTTTAACCAATTACTTTCCAAAATATCGTTTGCACAGTCAGAGCATGTTTGATTAGATGCGTGGAATAATTTGATTAGATGCGTCTTTATTATGATTCAAGTTAGAATTCTGATTTGTACGGAGACCTCAGTGATTCTAGACATTTCATCTTTTTGATTGTTCTGCTGAAATAATTGGTTCACGTCCTGTTATTGGACATTCTCTTACTAAAGCTTTTATTTTTTTATAAATAACATTTAAAATAATCTAGTCGAACTCAAGTAAGTTAAAAATAATAATTTGAATGCATTTTCAAAACAAGATATTTTATTTATTTATTTATTTATTTGCGTTTTTCAGTTAGTAAAAAGTTTGATACAAATTTAAATTTTTAAGGTCATGTATAACACTAAATTGTCAGAAAATAATATTAAATTTAAAATATTATATATCTGTTGGTAAGAAATGTTCTCATTTTTCATTTAAACTTGCCACATACAATTAATAATTGTATCATTGTCTTCGTATTAATGATGGGATTTCAATTTTGGTTTAGCCAAAATAGAATAAATTTAATTTCTGGGAAATTTTTCTTCTTCATTTTATGTCGTTTCATCTACATTATTTCTACATTTTATGTTGTTGTTGCTTCTTACAACTTTTTCAAAGTAATCTGGGCGTTCCGGGTTCGAATCCCGGTTCAAGCACGGTTGTTCTTCTTTGCTCCATCTTATACCAGAGATCTAATCCTTAAGAATCAGATCTGAATCCTTAATCCTTAAGGATCAAATCTTAATCCTTAAACACATTCACATCCATGTGAATGTGTCCCTCTATAATAATGGGGTGTGCAAGCGAATGCGATGAGTGAGTGGCAAAAGTTGTACTCTTACCCTTTTTCACGCTACTACAAAACAAGATACACTGATTAGGCTTAAATCGCTGACTACCTCATCGGGCTTATGCATAGCAAGAACCTTAAAAAAGAAGAAACAACACTTTATACAGTCGTTGTATTGAAAATAACCTTGTTTCAATTAGTATATAATATTTAATGCATCTAAATATATTTTCATTCCATAACGATTCGTTTTTAAACATCCAGTCTATTTTTAATTGAATGTGAAATTAAATCCCTCATTTCGAAGTGTATAGATGAATTTCTGATTTGGATTTATTAGAATTTTAAAAATGGCAGAACTGAATTTAAGGAATTAAAATAGCTAAAAAAATCAATTCTATTTCTATTAAAAAGAATTTACATCCAACTCCGAAATAAAATTTAAAAAAATATTCATACATTATGTTTATACTTGATATTATCCAATGACAAAACATTTTACTTTTCTTTCTAGGAAGCTATCTCATGTTATCGCTATTGTTGGTTTAGGCTTATCATTAATTATATAAAAGAATAAAACTTAACTAGCTTTAAAAAATATATAATAAAAAGTGAAAGAAAGAAGTGACAAATTACAAACTAAAAGAATGAATTTTAATGCAATCTTACCTTATTATAAAATGAAAAGACAAGTTAGAAAATAAAGGTTTTATTCTTAAAAGGAAGCTACTTTCAGAAAATATCTAAAGTCCGAAAAAAACAATATAAAATACACAGTCTGCAGTGGTTTTGAAAAATTAAAATATTTTGAATGGAAATCTCCGTGGAGTATTTCATGCTTAAGTGGATCTGTAACTTTGCTTTTTATTAGACTATGTTTATAATCACTTTACACTTTATTTTGTTTTAAACTTATTAAAAGATTTTTTAGGTAGATTCCTATAGAAAGGTTGCCTACAGTTATGGTTCTAAAGATAAAATTTCTTCAGTTCTTGCCGATCATGTTCCATAGACCCCAAAACCAATCTTCGTTCAAAAGTTTATATACAAATTCTTTCCTATGCTATCTTGTGAACAGGATTACTATAGCAATTTTGCTTGAATTTGCTTTGTTTGTAGCTTACGGTAAGCTAGCTTTACATCTGAGGTGTGATTAAAGCATTACTTAAGGATTTAAGCAAATGTTAAGAAATTTAAAGAATAAAAAAAAGCATGACTTTACATATTATAATAAAAAATGGCGTTGCTTTAATATTTAATATTTGAAAAACGGAGCAAATATTTATTAAAAATTTGCGGTGAAGGAAAGAAAGACCGATTACTTTAAAATTCAATTATATTTCTGCAAGAATGTGCCGTCATAAAAACGATCGTACGCAAGATAAATTATTGTAAACAAACGGAAATCCTGCTGAGCAAATTCTGTATAACTTAACTGTGTGAACTGTGTAACTTAACTCCTGGGGATTAAACTATAAAAAAGTTACATTTGGCCGAACTGGGACACTTGTTTTTTTTTAATAAAAATATTTTAAAAGAGGAACAAAAAAATAGGAGAATTTAAGCTCAAATCCATCAATCAAACAACTTAATAGATACTGATTTTTTTTGGAAGGCTAAAAATTCTCTAAAAGTTTAATGTAAAACATATGATAAGAAAAAAACTTCAGATCCCTCAATTTAATTATTTTGTGAAGTAAAGGAAATAACATTCAAGCATAGCATTACTAATGAGATATATTGCAGTATCCGTTGTGTGAATGGGTAGATAGCCCTAGGACCGATAGGACCGATCCAACAACGTTAGGGTTTGTAGCCGAGTAACATAGCTACTGTACAAAAGTAATTACTCGTATCCGGATAATGTTATCTGACTTATGAAACTTTCAACACATACTCTCCCACCAGTGAGTCCGTGTTGAGACAAACGATACTATAAGAGCGTGTGTGTTATTGGTGCTGATGATTGGTGATGTTGGCTGCTGTTTCTAATGGGCCTGACGACTTTTGCTGTCGGTAGAGGGCACCAGTACAGTTGTAAGAGGATTGCTTATTCCAAGTTGCGGGTCGCCATTGTAAAGGGTGCGGATAGAGCTGAGGGCATCCAGGTAAACTTTGTTGGGTGAATGGGTAGATAGCCCTAGAACCAATAGGACCGATGCAACAACGTTAGGGTTTGTAGCCGAGTAAGCTACTATACCAAAGTAATTACTCCTATCCGGAGAATGTTATCTGGCTTATGAAACTTTTGCCACATACTCTCCCACCAGCGTATCCGTGGTGAGACAAACGATATTATAAGCGTGTTTGAGTTATTGGTGCTGATGATTGGTGGTGTTGGCTGTTGTTTATAATGTGCCTGCCGACTTTTGCTGTCATTAGAGGGCACCACAATAGCTATTCGAAACGAAAGTTGCTTAATCAAGGTCTCGGGTCACCATGGACGTCTGGGTAATCATTGTTGAGTGAAAGGGTAGATAGCCCAAGGACCAATCTCGAAACATTAGGGTTTGTAGCCGAGTATAACAGCCACTATACAAAAGTAATTACTCTTGTATAGAGGATGTTATCTGGCTTATGAAGTTTACACCACAGATTAATAAAACGCTGCTCAACTTTAAGAATTTCATTCATAAAGTTTACACATAAAATATACATCCCTTCAGCAGAGATGGAGTGATTAACAGCTCATATTTACAAATATGCTAAGTGAAACAAAAACTGGATATTTATCATACTTTGTATCAAGATGATTCCCCTGTGAATAGAATAAAGTATTTAAGGATTCAGAAATTAAGAATGCATTAAAAAATGTTGCAAATACTTCTTTTCAGCGATTATACCCACAATTCAAGAAAATAATATTATAGATATGTAATAATGTCAAAAATATTTGCACTTTAACCCTTTGCATTCCAAAAAATAATTAGATGCAAAATTATTCACCTAATACAAAGATTTGTTTATTGCTATGAAAAATAAATAAACAGTATTCTTTTAAGTCGAATTTCTTTGAAAAATTGAATCTACAACTCTTAACCATTATGTAGGTGTCTTTAACAATTAAATTTGAAAAATAAATAAATAAAGCGTCAAAATGATGCAGAATCTTGAATGTCGTGTCAGAGGCACGACAGGGTTAATATTCTTTTATATTTCTATATTTCACTACAATCCCGGTAAAGATTGTTTTATTGACATTTTCCTTTAAATAAAAGTTATTTTCGCTATAATATAATATCCTAGTTATATTTCAATTATTATCATTATATGAAATAATAAAATTTGAATAGAATCCTTAAGGCCTTATTAAAAATGCAAGAAAATATTTCCGTATTAAAAATAATAGTTTGAGTTTTTTTAAATAACCAAAATGTTTTATTACAACAAAAAAATTAGAAACAAATATTTATTAAAAGAATATATCATTTCATCTTAATGACTAAATTATCATTTAAATTAAAGTCGTCCAATTTGTAATTCATATAAGCTGTTTGTTTTAAAAATGTTGAAATTACTTCTGAAATTATCATTCTTGCGCTCAGACTTTTTTGAAGTTTTTTTTTCAAAAACTAACATTTATAACAGATTCATTTGCATATTATTACACTGAATACTATTTTCATTAGATTCAAAAACCAATAATCAATGCCTTTTTGGATTTTAAAACTGATTCCGTTTTCATTATCCATATCACTTTACACAATTGAAAACATTCCTCTTTATGTACTTCAACTCACCAGAATTTTAATCTAACCGGACGGCGATTGAACCCTATTGCAGAAAAGTATTTTTCTCCAGACTTATAAATAAATAACAGATAGACCAGAAAGATCTTTCATAGTTTTGTGAATTAAGGAATTCTTGAAGATATTGCGCATATTTCTAACATGTCGTAAAAAAGAGAATTCTCTAGAAGGGAGTGGTCTGAATTCTTGTCATTTCCTCTATCCTGTAAACCCTGATTATATTGGAAAGGATGTATTTACAAGGGTGGGAAAAGTTTTTCGTCAATTATCTCGAAATTGTCAATAATTTTCTTTTTTTTAATAACCTGTTTTCATTAATTCTTCATTTTTTATTTATTACTTTCCCTCGCTAAATTCCCAGACAGATTATTCATTTCTTTATAGCCTCAAATTAGATAGTGAAAAAAATCTAAAAATTGTGAATAATAAACTAACCGCCTTTGACGACCAGTTTGTTCGTCCTGATTAACTTATTAACTTATTGTGCTATTAGTTATTTATATGGGACGCATTTAAAAAACATTTAACCCACTTATTTAATAGGACTAAAACAAACATGTGAATTAAATTTAAAAAGTTGCACTTTACGATGTTTACAAGTTTGCACTTTATAAAGCGCATATATTACGAAATAAAAGCAGAAATGAAAGACTTACTACAGATTATTTGTTTGGAATAAGCATGTACTTTAATATTTGATGGAGAGTTTGAATCCTGTAAAAACTTTGTTTCTGAGAGAGTATCAAATTGAATTTAAAAAATATTATTAAAGTTAAATGAAATATTGTACTAAAACGAAGTTCATGTAATTAAAAAATAATAATTTTTATGGTCTTAAGATAAAACAAAAAAAAACTTTTTATACTCTACTTAACTATTATGGTTAGATTTAGGATAAGTAAACGGAGGCCAAAATTAAAAAATTTTGGTGTCATTTCTTGCCAAATATAATCGCCTCAATTTTTTATTGCAACTTTGTTAACATTTCTGGTATACTCCCGGGATTACAAAGAAGAAGATTTAGAAAGTTTTAGGCACGATTTTGATGTGATTTGCGAGAAACTGTACAATAAACTTAAGTCTTTGTAAAATTACTTATCTGAAAACGGTTCAGCCTACTTTTGCACTTTATTAAACCTTTTGTTTGAAGCCTGTTTCTTGATATCATTTATATCTTCCTTTCTCTGACTGGAATGTCCTCTCTAGTGACGAGTAAAATAGCTCCAGTACCCTTCTAATAATATTTTGCAGCACCATTAATTTAATTCAATATTTCTTCTTCATTTTCCTTGATTATTTCGTGCTGTACGTATTCCTTTCGCCTATTTTCATTATTTTCGATTGAATTTTTTTGCATGCATTCCATTTTTTTGCATTTATTTATTGTTTGGTTCTTTTCCGTTAGCATTCCAGCGAAAAATCGCCAAATGTAGAATTCTGCAAAATTCCTTGCAGAGATTTTAAAGTGAATAATCGCCAAATAAAGTAGAATTCCACCGCCAAATTTCTTGGAGATCTTTTGCTCATGGCTGGCTAACGGAAAAGTACCGATTTTTCTTTCTGTGTTTCTGTTAATTTTCTGTAGCGTTCATCGAAACATTATGATTGGAAACGCTATTGCAGCATTCAGCCATTTCGCTAAAATTTGGCGACAGACTTTTTTTTTGGAGAAGATTATTTTCAACTGCACCATAACGATACGGTTTGATGCCATTTTGGTTTGTGATTAGACCGCCTGTTCTCATATCAAAATTTCCATGCGTACGAAGCCGTGCGTAAGAGCTAGTATTGGCATATGAATATAAATATATAATAATATTTTTTAAACTTTCATTTCAATTTTTCTAGCTGTCAAACAAAGTTTAGGACATCGACCGATTTTGAGATGAAATAACAGCTACGATGTCATAGTTCTACGTCAACCTTTTAAAAACGCATCTGCTGTCAAAAAAGCATACGTAAGAGTTAAGCAATATTTGTAAAAGCAGGTCAACCTTTCGAAAACGCATCTGCTGGTAAAGAAGCATAAGTAATAATAATTAATAATGCAATATTGGTAAAAGCAGGCGAAATTATTTTTTCCCGTAAATTTTGGAGATATCAAAATCTTTTAACCAAAATATCATGATCTCACAGGTTAATGAATAATTTCATTATGTTTATTACTAACCGCCTTAGGCGACCAGTCGGTTCGCCAGTATTAATGCTCGCTAATATTTTATGTAGCTTTGCCTCATAACAAGTTTTTCACCAAAATATTTTTAAACCAAACAAATTTTGATAAT
This sequence comes from Argiope argentata, assembly GCA_026289955.1. Taxonomy (NCBI): domain Eukaryota; kingdom Metazoa; phylum Arthropoda; class Arachnida; order Araneae; family Araneidae; genus Argiope; species Argiope argentata. Next base: position 198,293 of record JAOUZG010042400.1, read on the forward strand.
CATATAATTCATTTATAGTATTATTTATTATTATTTTCTTCAGATGATCTGTTCACTGTACTACTCATCTTTCTCTTTCTATCCGAGCAATGATTGTCCCGGAATGGATATTTTACTTAAATGGTGGAGGGAAAGGTCTAAAATTCTGTTTTTATAGAATAATGAGATTCAAATTTTCATAAATGTAAACACACTAAACAAATAGAGACACAATTGGTTTTTAAGATATGCAAAAGCTTAAAAACAGAATGGAAAATGCCGCGCACAGACGAAATAATGGTGACACACAAACCTTTCTTTTCTTTTCTATCCTTTTTTTCTTCACTACTTTTCTTTCTATTAACCCCTTTTTCCCTTTGTAATTACTTTTTTTCTTCGACGTCCAGACTTTATTTTGAGCAGGCATATATTAAATATTCATACCGACTAATAATAAAAGCAACTATTTTCTTTCTTTTTTAAACATCCCGTTATCTATGAATGAAAACCAACTGACTTCGTGTATTTCTTTCTAAAAAAATCATAATTTATTACTTCCTGCTATCTAACTCAGTTGGTGAGGGGGAGGGAAATGAGGATTTTTGGCGGGAAAGTAAGAAAAGTGTCGTTTTAACTATTTTACACGCAGTTTTTCAATTTTTTCTCTCCATAAGAACCATCCTCGTGCCTTAACGAAAATATTTTTAAAAAATTAGCCGATTCGGTCAAGCCGTTCTCCAGTTTTGCGCTTAGCAACGCATTTCGAGTTGCATTTTTATTAATATAGATTATTATTATTTTTACTGAGGGAATAAAAGTAATATACTTATTTGATTTTTTTATTTATTTTTGATATCCAATAATCTATAATACTGCATTTCTTGAAATCGTTTGCCAATCAAGGAATAACTATTCCACTTGTAAAAAGAAAAGTCTTCATTTGTTTACTTCTCTTATGAAGTAAATACTCTAACTAGGAAGGAAAAGTCAGTTTAATAACCCTCTCATTGCCTATTCAGGACGAATCTTAATAGAAAAGAAGAAGAAAAAACTGTCTGCTCTGCTTCGCTATCAGAATAAGAGAAAAAAGTCGAAGAGAGCAATCTAATTGATGAATCTTCGATTCTCGATTCCAGCAGAATATGATTGGGTGGTCGTCCGGCAAACCGGAAGGTTGTTATAGACCCATAAATCACGTCCGAGGGTCTATTACTGGAGATGGACCCCTTTATAGCTGCCGCTTCGGTAATTTCCAATGATCTTCGTTACCGTCTCTTTTTCGTGTGTCAGTCATACGTCTGACTTTTATGGCAGGACGCTCCGTCGGGAGACCAGATCCGAATGTCATGTTTGTCAACAGGAAATAAAATCTAGGAAGTGAGAAGAGAAATTAACTTGCGTCTGAATACAAATGATAATTTCCTTTCCTTTATTCTTTTTTTT
>JAOUZG010042400.1:207393-232012 GCA_026289955.1 Argiope argentata
ACTCAACTTGATGATTTTATCTATCTATTCTATTCTATTTCCTAATTTTATCTATCTATTCTACTTAACTTGAGGATCCAATCTATCTATTTTACTTGAGGATTCTTTCTGTTCTATTCTCTTCTTCATGATGATTCTATATATCAATTCAAATATATTTTATTCTAATTGATGATTTTGTCTGCTGTATTTTATTCTACTTGCTGATTCTATTTGTGTTTTTTCTTCTTCTTTATGATTTTATCTCTCTATCCAGATCTATTATGTTCTACTTGATGATTCTACCTGTTCATTTTTATTCTATCTATCTATTCACATTTATTACGTTCTATTTGATGATTCTACCTGTTCTATTTTATTGTTCTTGATGACCCTATGTATCTATTCATATCTATTCTATTCTATTCTATTTGATGATTCTATATATTCTATTTAACTTAATAAATCTATATATCTATATATTTTATTCTACTTGAGGATTCTATCAACAAAGTATTTTAAAACTTCATAGCATTTAATCATGTAACAAGTGATATATCAGAAATCTCATGCAATTATATTTGAAGTGTTTCCATATGTTTCTTAAAATTTCTATCATTTAATCAGAATTTTCCAGCTTAATTTTTATTGTGAAGCGATTAAATTTTCATTCCTCCAATAACAGGCTCACTGAATCAAACCGCATTAGTAAAAAAGATAATAACTTCAGTTATAAGAAAGCAAATCTACTTGGCAACTGTTTCTTCTCTCCTAAGCAAGAATAATGGAATGTTTAGAGGTTCGTTTGAATTTTTGATAATATTTGTATTTCAATAATAGCCTCTTCTATTTTATCATTTGTATTGTTCCAACATAATCTGTTATTATTTCTTATAATATTCTACCTGACAATCATTATTATTCTATTCCCATTGAGTTTACCCTTTTAGGAATAACAGCAGTGTTGTAGTTTTTATTCTATATCCATAACCAGACTGCTCTAAAAGAATTTTCTGGTTTATTATTATTATTATTTATGTGACGTTCTCGTCTTTAAGGGGGAAATAAACCATTGTGTGTCTAAGAACTCTCATCACTTAATCGAAAGCCATTAGAAAGAGATAATATTAAAACGTTAAAAATGAACAGGTATCAGAAGTTTTTAAAAGTTTGTAAATTTCGCCAACTTTGGCAACCCTTCTCACCTCATATAGCAACCCTTCTTGCCGAACGTGAAGAAAGAAAAGTTGAGCAAGAAGAGAGGGAGATCAGTCCGAGGGGGAAGACAAGTCAGTCTGAGACTGACGAAGCGAACGATTATAGGATAGTTTTGTATTTCTTTCGTATTTTTGATTTACATATGTTCTAAGTCTACATTCAAATAAAAATATGGGTCTAAAATTGGATGTTATCATTGTCTCTACCGCTCACATTAAAGAAATCCCATTCAATAAAGGGTTTTTACAGAATACTTCTGAAGTGAAATGTTAGCTGTAATTGTTACCGTAATCAAAAATGGTTTTAAAAGAACGTATAAAAAAACTTTTTTTATGGAAAAAACATTGAATCTTTGTATCTCTACACTAATAATAGAGAAAAATATCTGAATTAAATGTTAGTATTATAATGATAACGATATATCTTCCATCTGCTATAGTGAAAATATAATTGTATATTTTTATTTAATTTATTTTCTTATATAAGTTAATTTAAATTCTACGATCCAAAATTCTTATTTAGTTTTTAAAACCACTTTTATAGCTAAATGAATCCAATTACAAAAAATTTACATGCACTAAATTATATAATTCAAAAGCAAATTTATTAAATTTTAAAGTGGTATAAAAATATTTTATTGTAGTAATATTTTGAAACATAATAATTTAATAATGCTCATTTCTTAATTTAACGAATTAAATCTTAATTTTAAACTAACTAAAATTCTAACTATTTCAACAAAAAATGGTTTCGAGGTGTATATTCTGACATTCCATTGTATATTTGGTTCCGAAGTTCGTTAAGTAAAATGACATTCAGACTGCCAATATATATACAAGTATACAACAAAATAATTGGAGCACTTGGAAAAAAATTGAATATTTTTATTAATAAGAGATGGAGACATGTTTCTCCCTATTTATAACTTTATCTGGCATGCAGTTTCTAAATAATAGTTCTGCAAAAAGTCCTTGTGAAGTCATAGCCAATCCTTGTTGCCAAACGTCTTGAATTCAGCTCATGTGGTTCAATAAGGAAACCGAGAAAAAAAATTTTCTATAAAAAAATTCAAGCATTCACAAATCTTCTTCAGTCTGTCAGTCTCAATTCTTACCAACTTTCTGATTCGTTGAGGACATATTTCCAGGGTTTATGAAGATTGTTGAGGGCAACTGTCTTCTATAGCACTCATCTATCTCTATAGGTCGCCCTCGATTCTGGCCCACTTTTTGATTCGTCGAAGACATCTTTTAAAGTTTTATGAATAATATTGAGTGAAATTAACTTCTGTAGCACTTGTCTACCTTAAACGGTCAGTCTTGATCCTTACCCACTTTCTGATTCATTGAGGAGATCTTTCAATGGTTTATGAAGATTGCTGTGGACAACTATCTTCTTTAGCTCTCATATATCTCTATCGGTCGGCCTCGATACTTGTCCTTTTTTTTATTCGTTCCGGACATCTTTCAAAGTTTTATGAAGATTGTTGTGGACTCGTCTATCTCAATCCGTCTCCTTTGATTCTGACCCACTGTCTGATTCATTGAGGACACATTTCAATAGTTTACAAAGATTGTTGTGGGCAATAATCTTCTATATCACTCATCTATCTCAGTCGATTGGTCAACCTCGATTCTAATCCACCTTCTGGTTCGTTGAGGATATCTCTGAATGGTTTATGAAGATTGTTGTGGACAATAATCTTCTATAGCACTCATCTATATCTATCGATCGCCTTCAATTTTGAGCCATTTTCAGATTCGTTGAGAACATATTTCAATGATTTAAATATTTTAATGATTGGGGAAAACTATCTTCAATAGCACTCATCTATCTCAGTCGATCGGTCAACCTCGATTCTAATCCAATTTCTCGTTCGTTGAGGATATCTTTAAATGGATTATAAAGATTGTTGTGGACAACTGTCTTCTATAGCACTCCTCTATCTCTATCGGTCGGCCTCGATTCTGGCCCACTTTTTGATTCGTTGCGGACATTTTAAAAGGTTTTATGAAGATTGTTGTGGACAATTATCTTCTGTAGCTCTTGTCTACCTCAGTGGGTCATTCTCGATTCTTACCCATTTTCTATTCGTTGAGGATGTGTTTCAAATATTTAGGAAGATTGTTGTGGACAACTGTCTTCTATAGCACTCCTCTATCTCTATCGGTTAGTCTGGATTCTTATCCATTTTTCTAGTTTTCTGTGGTCATCTTTCAAAAGTTTACGAAAAGTTTCATAATACATGATAGTATTCTCCACCCAATGACTTTAGAGACATCTACAGTATTTACTGTTCCGGACAGGGCTTTCCAGAGAGGTGAGTTCATATGAACATTTCGCCATACGCCACATAGATTGGTCATAGTGACACTTTACAAGAAAAGGAATTTTCTAATACAATTTCGGTACAGGAAAAATCTTTGCTAATGCTTTCTCCAACGCTGTCCGCACTGGGTAGGAATGGGTGGTGTTCTTATTATTTTGTTCTAAATTTTCACAAATGCGCTTCCTTTTTTATTAATAATAGAGTGAACATAAAAATAAATCGAGGACCTATCAAATTTTATTTACTCTTATTTTTTTTAAAACACCAGTATCGTCTTCGTATATTTCTTCAAAATTGACTTCTTCTAGTATACAGGCGACCACCCCGCCACCACTGAACGTAGCAGTATCGACAGGATATGTTGTGGCCAACTGTGGACTGTAGCAATGTCCATCCTTACATTGACCGAATCTGTCAATGCAAAATTTACTGTTAATTAGTTGGAATAATCAATTTTGTATTCGCATAACGCCTATATATTTTCTATATTTCAATTATAATTACATATTAAATTTTCTTTATAGATGCAAATATCCCCCTTATATATGCAAATACATCCTTTTTCTCAATGTCTTTAACTGCCTAAAATAGTCAAGTTTTTAAACATACTTTTTAAAAAATTATTTTCCCCCCAAAAAAACAAACGAAACATAAGAATAGTTCGTGAATTTTTCAAATATGTTGAAGCTTTAATCAACGATAATTAAAGACGGGCATTCCAAAATTCGTTTTGAGATAATCTTATAAAAACGAAATAAACGCCAAGAAACATTATGAAAATATGCTTCAAATGTAGCGTGAAGGATTCGGGGATGGAGGAGGAAAGTGAACTCCTTTATTATTTATTTCATCGAACCTTCTAAGCTTATAACTAAGAATCCAATTATTATTACGTGAACACGGAAAAAAATTACAGAATATTTCAAGGAAAGGCAAAAATTTATTTCTCATTTTCCTTTTATTTTCCTTTCTCCCGATTCAAGATTGAAGAAAAAATATTATATAAACTTTCTGAGAAAATCTTAGATACCAGGAAAGATGTGAGTATTTTAATTATTACTCAGATTGCCGGATTCCCCGAATTAATAAGTATTAATTATGAAATAACAGGGCAGAATAAAAATTGGATAGATAAATATATAAGGCTCGGGACGATTTAATCTTAAATGGCGAAATGCTTTTGTATCCGTTAATAATTTCTTCTGATATTGATAATTCATGCAATTTTTTATAAATAAAGAATGTGATTTTATTTTTTGTTCCATTATTTAATTCATAACACGTTAGTTGATTTTTCTTTCTAAAATTAATAATTTTCTTTAAAATTTATATGAAGTAATAAGAATATGGTGCTACAGAAGAGAGCATCACCCCCTTTTCGAAAAGGATATTTTGCGTCAAATATGGCAACCCGATGTTGTCGTTGAAGGATATCTTCCTTCGGGAGATAAGACGCAAGAGCGCGGGAAGTTGGCGATTTTGATAAAAGCGCCAAGGGGGTGATGTTCTCTACGGATCAACCAAGAATATTATGATACAACGTGCTCCAGCCACCACACACAGAGAGAGTCTTCGGCTGGCGGGTTCGAACTCGCAGCACAAGGGATGTGAATTCAACGCCCTACCAACCAGGCTATCTAGACCCTTTCACAGTTTATAAACTTTATTCCTTTTCTAATTTACCAATTACTTTTCATTTATCCATTTAATATATAACGTTTATATGAATCTTACCAATACTTTGCCTTTAATATTTATTAATGATATGTTTTATCATTTTAGAACGTTATGTTGTTTTGGTTAAGGGATTTTGAATAATTGAATTCAACGAATATTTGAAGCTGGAAATCGGGTAGGCAGTAAAGAAAACATAAATGGCAATTTTTCATCAAAATCTTTTAATCGCGTGTATTTTTTTACTTTCTTTTACCATTATCACTTTATTATTATGTATTATTCTTTGAATGCAGATGCATTTTGAAAGCATTGACTTGCTTTTATCAGTATTGCTTTTTCAAATGGTTTAGATAATTAATTTCTTAAATTAATTAAGACAAATAATGACTTAAAAAATTAATAATGTTTTCACGTAATAACTTGAAGTTTTCTATAGTAGATTTTTTTTTCTTTCTTTTTGTTTTCATGAAATTTATATTTTATATTCTTGCTTTTACCAGTATTGCTTTCTTAAATTGGTTTAAATCATTAATTGCTTAAATTAATTAAGAAAAATAATGACAAAAAATTATAATGTTCTCACATGATAACTTGAAGCTTGCTGTCGTACATTTCATTTTTCTTTTCATTTGTTTCTTTTTTTTTCAAGAAATTTATATTTTAATTTGAAAATAATAACTCTTGATTTTCGAGATTAGAGATAAAAATCGCAAATTTTGGAATCTCAAATTAAGAATCATCTTTTTTTTTCAAAATAAATTTCTATCCCATGCCTATTTTTTTTTTAAAAAACTTACATTGTTTTAGAAATATATTATTCATATATTATTTGAAAACTATACAAAAAAGATTAAAGCAAAGATTAACAAAAAGATTTAATTTACATACCATTTGCTCCGTTGCAAAAGTTGAACATCTTAATATTTCAAAAGTCTCTAAATATTTTGTTTCTTATAAAAAATGATTTCTCTCTCTTCAAAAATATCTGTATTTTCCCATATTTCATTTTTAGCGTTAGAAATAATATTTCGAAAAGTATCACACTAAACTACGTGTACGTTATTTTGCTTTGTCAATATCGGAAGAAAGACGATCGATTATCTGCAAATCCTTCGAAATTAAACCTATTGTTCGAGTAACGGGTCTCTCAACAGAAACACCTTTCGAATGATATACTTCAGAAGTTCCAAGCAGTGGAAAGCAAAGTCCCCAAAGGAAACGTTGAATTCCCAATAACAAAGGAACGTCGTTAATGTTTCGCAAACATTCGGAGTCAGCTTTCTATTTTTGAGGCTGACTCAAATTCTGAAATCAACATTTAAAACCGATTTTCATTTAACTTCTGCAAGTTTGTAGCATTTCAATTGTTTGTTTTGTAGCAAATTGTAATCGTCTTGAAAGCTATTAAATAAATTAACCAGTTCTAATAAAATTCGGACATTTAATTACGGAAATTTCCAGAATTTGATTTCGAATATTCTATATAAAAATTTTGAATCTATTCTAGAATTTTTTTAATATCATTTCAGCACATGATGTTATTTTTGGAATGAGGTTTTTCGTGCCAACAAAAGTCCGTAGGCGAAAAAGGAAAATTTTATTATTTACACGAGCATCTCAAAAAAATAGCTTTCAATAACATGTTGCTATTTCATTTACAAAAGCTCTGATTAAAAATAATTAATTAATGACTACAGCAAATAAAACCTAGAAAAATGTCATTTGGAGCGCTTGATTATATGAAATAAAATAAATGAAAAATGTGATATTTTTTAAAAAACAATGAATGCGAGACAAAGTTTTTTTTGGATCGTTTGCAAGTGCTAAAGTGACTCCTTCAATGTAACCATTAAAATGAATAAAAATATAATTTAACTCGCACGAGCGCGTGGTGCTTGGCCGTTCAAAAAATGATGTTCTGACATGATACATTGAAATATGCATAGCTGGTTTTATTTGAATCTTTTCGGTTACTGAATTTAGTAAGTTTACCAAAATTTTTATTACTTCTTAGCTAAAAAAAAGAAATCCAAGAGCAATCATAAGATCTTGTCACCTTTGATCATAAAAACGACATCTATTTGCAATAACTTCATGTAAAAAGTCTGTTTCTTTATTGTTACCATAGAAACATGGGATTGTTTTTACCCATAGTTAGTGCTTTGACGCTGAGATGGAACAAGTGAAATTGCTTTTGTTGTGTTTCCCACCTAGATAAAATAGTTTTCGCCCGCCTCCCCAATAACATGCTTTCATAAAGTTTTATATTTTTTGGTTTCTTAAAAGAATAAACAGTAATCTTTCACGCAAAGGAAATTATTTTGAATAGTAAAAAACTACAAATATAAAAAGCCTAAAAATTTATGATTTTTGAATCTTTATTTATTGTAATAATAATAATAAATAATCCGAAATAAATATTTTTGAATATTTTCTCCAAACAGCACATATTTAAAGAAGAAACTCAGAATAATTATTTTCGGAAGCAAAAATATCAATGTTAGTTAAAACCAATCCAACAATTTTTTTTACAATTAAACATATTTCACATGCAATGAACACTTGCTAATTTCAAAAAATATTACTCTAATAACTACTTAAATTTCACACAAAGTGCTTTCAGGATAGTTGTGTATTTTTCCATGCGCACGAAGTCGCCGGTAAATGCTAGTATAATAATATAGTTTTGACAAATATAAAAGCAATTCTCCGAAAGAAAATGATTAAAGCACTGTATTAAGTTTTAACTGTATTTTTTAACTGTAAGCACTACACATGGTTACAGTTGCATTACATGCATTGCAGTTTTAACTGTAAGCACTACATTTTTTAAGAACTCTATGCACTGTATTAAGTTTTACTTTCTTTAAATATTAATAGAAACTGTGGCTTAATAAATATTTTTGGGAAATAGTCACAAGTATTTTCTAATTATTCCCGATATAATTTTGATGAGTTCCGATGGTTTAAAAATGATGGTTGTATTGAAAATTAATTGAAATGCTTCGAATTACGAATCTTCTCAATCAGAATATAGTAAAAATGTAATAGAAAACTTTTGTACTTGATTTATCTCATTCTGAAGATTTCAATCACTTAAAACTGCTTTTCATTTATTTAAAATCTGTTTCGATAATTATGAAACAATTTTTAGATTTTTTTTTACTAATAATCACAATTATTTCTCTTTCGATTTCGATTGCAGCTAAAAATATGAAGCACTTCAAATTTGTGTCGAGGGCTATTGATTTTCAAAATTAAAATGTTTCTAATTGAAAAGATAGTTTCAATTTTTTCACATTCTTCTTTTTTATTTCAACTCTTCATTTTAATGTTGATTATATGATAATACAATACAAATTAAAAAGCATATTCTTACTTGATAAGAACACATTAAAAATAAAAATAAAATACTCATTTGTTAAATATCAAAAATTTGAAATGTGTACACTAATGTAAAAATTATTGATAAGTTCCTTGCTGTCATTTAAGAGAGAAATTTGTCTTTAAATTGCTCAATTTAAAGCAAGAATTTGGCTTTCATATTTTGATTGGCAAATTATTATTTATTTATTTACGTTATTTGAATAAGCATAATTCTTACATCTAACAGAACATTTCAGGGAAAGCTGTCTAAAATTTGGCCAACGATGCATACACACAAAGCGTATGAAAATGTATATTTCTGTTAAGACTTCATTGCTGCGTTATATCACAAATTTCAGAATTATAAAGAAAAATATTAACACGCATTTAATAGTGAATCAAATATGATTATTATAAAATGTATTGTTAGCCTTCTATCCCCAACTTAGCTTAAATATTTTTTGTACATATAGTGCTACGAGTATGTATTCGAAAGTATCTGCCTAGTTATTCTCATAATAAACAAGTAATATACAAAAAAAACAATTTTTTAAAATCAATTCCTACTTAGAATTTTTTATTTTAATTTCTTTATTATTAAATAATTTACAAATATAAACATGTATAGAAAAATGACAGAGACACATTATTAAGCGGCAATATAGAAAACGAATTTCTAGGTAATTTTTCATTTTCTTTTCTATACATGATGTTCGAACTCGCAACCCAAGGGATGGGAATCCAACACCATATCAACCAGACTATACCGGCCTAATAATTACACTTACTATAAATAAATGATCAAAAAATTTTAAAGCATTGAATTTTCAACGCCAATCGAGAATTCAACACCAATTGTGACAACGCAAAATGCGTGATATTTCTACACCAGTTGGGGAACGTAATACAGATTAGAAATGTCTAATTTTCTATATTCTTTATTATTTTAATTCGAAAGTGCGTCAACTTGAATCGGAAAATCTACTAATTAGCAATGTTTGATTTTATGTTAACAATATCTAATTTTTCATCAAGTGAAAGTAAATAGAATCGTTTGAAATAATCGACCGAAAACATTTTAAGAATAACTTCATTAGCGTGAGGGGAGAAACAAACTGAATTCGATACTTATTTGGCGGCGTGAAAATGAAGATTTTTGGCGAGAAACTTAGTTTTTAATTAAAAAATAAAAAAAATTAATTAATATTTGAACAAACTATATTAACATCAAGTGTCATGCACTACAAGTTTTAAAAAATATACTTGAACTTGATTGAATGAATAAAAAGTATTTGATTATTGATTGAAAATTTGTACAAGATTATATATATATATATATATATATATATATATATATATATATATATATATATATATATATATAAAGGTCGAGTGTGAGCTAACTGTAGGAATTGAAAAAATAAAATACTTTTTATTGTTATATTTTCTGCGCCCAACTTTTGGGGACCATTTAGTGACTATAGAAAAAAGTTTCTCGAAAATATGTGTTCAAGATCTCGATATCTGTTCTAGATTTTTCGATGCTCATCGGGCAAATGTATATAAGAAAGAGGTTAAAGTGAATGAAATGAGTAAATTCTCAATTTGGATGATATGTACGTAGTAAAATCTCTAGATTCCTTCACAGCGATTTGAGTTGTGCTATTACTTAAATGGAAATTTTACTTTATTGGGGCCTACGAATCCGTAATATATCCGTAATATCCGAAATAAATGAGTTTATTTACTCATTTATTTTCATAATAAATAAAAAAGCTTTAGATGTATTTTAATTGCTGAAAGTAACAAGTCAGTGTTTGCATCCTGCCTTGGCGATCATTAGAAGGTTATAGGGGAAAATTGGAAGTTCTCGAAAGCACAGAAATTAAGGCGATATCTGTTCTAGATTTTCGATGCTCAGTAGACAATTATATATAAGAAAACGGTTAAAGAGTAGGAAATGAGTAAATTCTCTATTTGGATGGTGAACAAATAGTGAGCTCTCTAGTTTCATTCCTAGCCATTTGTATTAAATTATTTGATTAAAAATTTTGCTTCTGTGTGTGATTTCTTCAAATGGCGCCCTTGTGTTTCTTGTGAAATAAAGCGGCGTTATCGGATCTCGGAGTTTTTGTTCCACATTATACATCCATTAAATATATTTAATATAATAGTAATCATAATGAAATAACCCCCTATCATGCTAATGCGCCTGGGGTAAAGTTTAAGTTAATACAATAGCTTTCCACACTCACGTTTCTTAAGTGAACGAACAAATGGTCCCATTATAATGATCTCTGTATATTTAACCGAAAGGAAATTCATTCAGCATCCCTATGGAGGCAGCCGGAGCCCATATCATTTCTGTATTCACTGGAAAAAGTGAGAATATATTTATACGTCAAATTCTTATCTCCATATCCGTCATCTGACCACGGATCAAAATTATGAGACCCAGCATAAAATAGTCCTAATGTTGCTTTACAACGAGACGTTAACATAACTAATCTAAATCTCCATATCTGAGTTGCATCTTTCTAAACGAATCTGAAATTTCATACAGAATTATTTTTTTTTGAGAGCTTGTAATCCCTAAATGAACATTGTAGAAAATTTCAGATCATTCTTAATTTTACAGTTGAATTCCAAAATATAAACAAAAAATATAAAAAATAATTTTTTAAACCAATTTCTACTTAGGTAATTAGAAATTTTTTTATTTTAGTTACTTTTTCTTAAATGATTACAGTTGTTGTTGTTGTTGTTGTTCTCGTGTTCCATTTTACAATGGAAGGAGGGGTGCAGTGGTTTCTGAGGGTAAGTCTTAGAACAGACTCTCCAACCCGCCGCGAATGCACATGGATTAACCACAGAAACTGAATGACCAGACCACCGCAACAGTAATTACCGGGAACTGTGGTTGAGTCCTAATGGCCGTCACCGGCCACGTTATAACCCTCCCCGAAAGAAGTACGTTCCGTCATCGATGGGAGGAGCCTGATCCCTACCTATTTGTGTACCCACCGGGTTGGCGAAATCCAAACACCATACCGGAAGCATCTCATCCCCAATTACGAGATGACCCCCGGGGGAAAGTTTCTAAGGGTATGAAAACTGAGCACATTAGGGCAGAAGTCTGACTTCTGGCTCACATGCGTCACAAACCCTTTTTACGGAGCAGTAAAAAGGGTTTGCAATGAAATGTCTGACTTCATTCATTGACCTACAGATCCCGATTTATATCTGAAACAGAGAACGATCATTTCTTACCCAGTACCCCCAGTGGTATTACTCTCCAAATGGAGAACTTTGCAACCACGACAGATTTAACATCCACCACACACGAATAATCTTCGGCTGGCGAATTTAAACTCGCAGCCCAAGGGATGCGAATCCAACGTCCTACCAACCAGGCTATCCAGGCCAAACAATTATAGTTACTATAAAAAATTGATCAAAAAATTATTCCAGCATTGAATATTTAACGCCGATTGAGGATTCAAAGCCAATTGTGGTAACGCAAAAAGCGTTAATTTTCTACCCCAGTTGGAGTAAAGCAATATAGGTTAGAAATATTTAATTTTCTTTATTCTGTGTTATTTTAATTCGAAAGAACTTCAAAATGAATCGGAAAAATTGATTAACTCACAATTTTTACTTTTAAATGCATCAAATATAATGAAATTAAACAGAATCATTTAAAATAATCAGCTGAAAACATGTTAAGCTTAATTTTATTATTTAGTTTTTAATTAATTAATAAAATAGTAATAAGTTTGTATTTGAAAAAACTGTATTAAAAACAAATGTCATCCACTACAATTTTTAAAAAATTGCATTGGAACTTGAGTGGATGAATAGAAAGTATTTTATTAACGATTGAAAATTTGAACAAGATATATATACATATATAGGGAGAGCGGGATCTAACAGTAAGAATTGAATGAAAAAAAGACAATATAAGTTAGAATCAATTAGTCAAGGAATCTTTTGCATCTCATTAATCAAAGTGAAAAATATATTTCAAAAGGATATTTGATATATTCCTGTTGAAAAGTTTCGAATGCTCTTTTAATAAATATACTAATAACAGTATTAAACCTAGGGGATTTAGTTATATTACTCGACAAATATTTATTCATTATAATTATCATAGATTTATTCAATTATTATATAACATTTACTTTAATAGAAAATAGAACTATTATATTAATTTCTGGAAAATATTCTTTTGGGTACAAATAAATGCGCTCCGATTTTTCGTACATAACCAAAAAATATCGTCTGAATTATTCGAATATAAAAGATAATTCAGCAAATAGATTTAAATTTCAGAAACATTTTTTATTTTATTAATGGCGAGTTTGAAATATTAACCTGAATTTTTCTAACGAATGAATAATAATTTTAAATATATATGTAGAAGTTTAATACGATTCTAACAAATTTCTGAGGGGAATTATCTATATAAAGAAATCATTTGAGTAAACTATCTCTGAAAATACAATTAAGTTAATGGTTAATGTAATAATCATTACGTTTTAATAATATTCTTAATACTAATTAAGTTTTTAATGTGTATTAATTCTTTAATTCAAGATGTATAATTAAAAATAAAATTAAATAGACATGAAATTATTAAAATTTGATCATTTAATTACTGCATTAATTAAGTTTTTAAGATATAACTTACACAATTTGATTAATTTTTAATTAATAGTAATTAATTAATCCGTATCTTTCAAAAATTTAAGATGAAATAAAGTCATGTTTTTGATATTTCTCATCCCCGTGACCAGCAGGTCCATGAACTCATCCACCCTGAGAAAGTTCAAGAAAGACAGGTGTAATGAACTTTGTGAAGGTCTGGATTCAAGATTCGAAAGTTTATGTTCTATGTATTTACTTGAAAGGAGAATAATTTGAATAATAATTCACTGACAAAAAAATCGATCATAAAACGAGCGTTTCGGAAACTTCTAGAAAAAAAAGTGTATGGTAATAACGGATGAAATATTTGAAAACAAATTTGAAACCTTTCATTTCCTAGAATGAATTTAAGGAATTTCATAATTGGATTATTTACTACTACTATTATTACTACTATTATTATTGTTGTTGTTCTTCATGGTAAGGAATAATAAAGTGTTATTTACAACGGGATTTTCCGAAAACATCTAACTGTATTAGTACCAAAAATATGAAATTCCAATAATAAAAAGTAATTATAATAAATAAATAAGCTCATCTATCTCTTCATTCTAATTTTATTAATTTCCACTGATAAACTAAAGATGAAGGTGTTACAATGTTTTGAATTCCAGTTTGTATTCTAATAATTTTTTCATTCAATTATTATTATTACTACTATTATTATTGTTGTTGTTGTTAATAATAATAATATCCAAATTTTCAATCGTGAATGAAATTATTTTTTTTTTCGACCAATCAAGTTCAAATAATATTTTTTTACTTACAATGGATGACATTTGATCTTTATACAGTTTTTCAAATATTATTTAATTAATTTTTTTCATAAAATCTTCATTTCCCCGCCGACAAATAAGTAGCGAATTCACTTTCCCCCATACTTAACTTTCCAGCCAACTATTTTAAACAATATTGTTTATTTTCATAGTATTTGTTGCCCTTAAAGTAAATCATTGTTAATTAATCGATTTTCTCAATTCATTTTGAAGTTCTTCCAAATTAAAACAATAGAGAATAACGGAAATTAGCGATTTCTAATCTGTATTGCTTTACCCCGACTGGCATAGAAAAATCACGAATTTTTCTTTGCCACGATTGGCTTTGAATATTCGATTGGTGTTGAGAATCCAATGCTAGCTTTATGTTTTGATCAATTATTTATAGTAATTGAAATTATTTGGCCGTGATATCTGGTTCTTTGGACTGTGAGTTCGAACTCCATATATAAAAAGGAGAATTGAAATTTCCAGGGAATTCACTTTCTATCTTGCCGCTTAATATTGTGATTCTGTCATAATTATAAGTAAAAGAATTATAAATTTTTAAAAAGTAACTAAAATTAAAAAAATGTTTAACTAAGTAGAAATTGGTTCAAAAAAATGATTTTTTATGTTACATGTTTTACTAGAATAATTCAATATATTTTCTAACAATATTTTATTTATTTATTTATTTCAACTCTTCTCATAATATATTAGCTTTATGATATGGCTATATTCACTTTGGAATGAAATTCTGTTTTATAGAATATGGAATTCAAATATTTGCTTTAAGGAATTTTACTAATGTAACTGCTATATGTACCATCAATAATTCTAGCAGATTACGGATTTCTAGCAGATATTTGGATATAAAAACCATCTAAGCTTCTCCACATGTTTACTTTGATTTCATAAAATATAGAAATGAGGAGGGGGATGAAGGTTCATAGATTTTTTATGCTATAAATTCTACATTCTTTAAGTCTTTAATTCAATCTAATTCAATCTTAATAACCTGAAACTCAAAGAAAATCAATATTATCATTGGATCAGAAAAGTTAAAATAAAAATGCATTAAACGAAATTGCTCAAACACCACGTTCTCGTGCAAGTTAAATTATATCTTTATTCCTTTCAATGGTTTCATTGAATGAATCACTTTAGTATTGCAAACGATATAAAAAAACTTTGTCTCGCATTGATTGTTTAAAAAAATATATCGCATTTCCTATTCATTTCATTTCATATAATCGCGTGCTCAAAATGACGTTTTTCCAGGTTTTAATTGGTGTAGTCGTTAATTTATTTTTTAAAAAAATCAGAGCTTTTATAAATGCATTGACAACACGTTATAAAAGCTGATTTTTTGAGATGCTCCTGTAGATAATGAAATTTTTATTTTTTGCCTAAGGATTTTTGTTGACGTTAAAAACCCCATCCGAAAAGCAATATCATGTTCTGATATGGTGATTAATTAACCACTTAACTGCTTTATTTTCTTTACTATCTAATAAAATGACACCTATTATTTTAAGAATAATTTCTAGTTTTGTTTCAAATGGACATCTATTGAATACATGACTTATCTATGTATTTGATGTAATTTTCATATTGAATTATACTCATTTTGAATGGTTTTTTTTAAGCCTACAGCTATCAAAATTCGATAAATCGATGCGCGTACGGTATAAGGGCAAAACTGTTAAGTGGTTAAGACACAAATTCTTTTTTCAAAAACAATTTTTAAAATATAAGACATGCTTATATAAGATTTAGAGATGTTAATCTATTGAAATAACGAACTCTTATTATATAAGAAAATTAATAAAATATATTCTTAAGAATTTTTAGGAATTCTTAAAAATATATTTTATATCATTTTATTATTTATATAAATATATAATATAATTATATAAAATAAAAAAATTATATTATTAGGAAATAAAATTCAGTTTTTGCTTTTTTTCCTGTATATTCTTTAATTTGTTACAAATTAACAGAATATTCATTTTTACCTTTCAATTGCACTATTCTTCTGTACTATTGTTCTAACTTTATAAAAGAAACGAAAATTAAGATGTGAAATATCTCCCTTTTAAACAAAACACTTCAGTCTAATGGCTTTAACGCGTAAAGCCCTAAATTAAGCGTGAAACTTTTCACAAGTAATTCCACTTAATTTAGCACTTAGAATCCATTTACGTCAGCAGATTAGAAAGAATTTATCAAGACGGTTCACATTTTTCATGTTTGATGTCTTTTAAAGACGCCCTGTTTAACCTTGGTACATGAAATTTAAATATTTAACACGAATCCTGAAAATTTACTTAAAAATTTATGATATTACATCATTTTGGTACATGATATTTGAATAATTAATCTCTTAATTCTAATATTCTTTACTGTCTGATTTTATGTTAATATAGTTTTAGAAATTCTTGTATGCATGGACCTGAGTATTAAAAGGATGCTGGAAACGAATTTTAAAGGACAGCGTTATACTTTTACTTTCTAGTTTGTACATTATATAGAAAGTATTATTATCGTCAAAAGAATTCTCTTTTTTGGTTTTGACGCAACATCAAGTGTCAAACCTTCCAAAGTTCACAAATACTTTTATGGTATTATGTCTGTCTGTCTATTTCTTTACTGTCTAATTCGATATTACTATATTTTTAGAAATTCTTGTATTAATAGAACTCAGAATTAAATTGATACTGAAAATGAATTTTAAAGAATTACATGCTATTTTTACTTTGTCGTTTGCGAATTATATGGGAAGTACTATAATCGTCAAAAAATATTGTATTCATGAATTGGACGCAACAGCAAGTGTCACACCTCCCATAATACCAAAAATACATTTATGTCGTTATGTCTGTCTGTGAACAATAATTTAAAAAATTTTGAGCTAAATGACAGAAATTTGGTATATAGAATAATGACCTAGTTTATAAATTTGTATCAAACTTTAAATGAAATCATTAACAGAAAAACTACGTCTTTGTCATTATAGCATTATTTATTTTGAGATCATGATTATTCATAAATTCTTTGATCTAGAAGTTGAAATTAGGTTAACCCCTTAACCGATTTATGTTCCTTACTATCTAATAAGATGACACCTTCTATTATGGGAGTATATTATTATTTTGATTCAAATGAAAAACCATGGAATACTTGGCTTATCTACGAGGTTCGAAGTCATTTTACTATTGAATTATAATTTTTATGAATGATTTATTTTTTGTTTACAACTATCGAAATTCAATAAATGGATGCACCTAAGGCGTGCGGGAAAACCGGTTACGGGGTTAATAATATCACGACTAAATTCATTAATTCTTATTTACCAGTTAACTGCTCATGACGAAGTGTTTCATCACACTCAAAGCATTATCACAATGGGCATGACGAAATTTTTCGACATGGAAATTTATCGTAATATTTTGAAAGCAAAAAAAGTCTTCATTGGGAAACGAGAGTAACAAAATTTTATTCCGCGGTTCACTGGTTAAAAGTTTAGTGAAATTCAATTTCAAGAACTCTATCTGACTGACTGTTTAAGTACAAATGAACTCGATAAATACAGACCGCATATAGTACGGTAGATAAAATTTGGTGCACAGGTTTAGCAACTTATATATATATATATATATATATATATGCTAAAAAAAATTTGCACGTAATTTGTGATATGGTTGACCGTCTGTTTATCTGCACTTTTGAAGACAAGTAAATGCAATGACTTAAAGAAATTCGGTATGATTTCTTATGATTATATCCTTAGTTTTGTGTCAAATTTTGATTCATTTGACTGCAAAAACATATTCAAAATGCATATTCTCATGATAGATTCGATAAATATGATAGACCCATGTCAAGGATCTATATTTTGTTACTCTCTTTCATCAACTTCAAGGAATTCACTGCATTATCCGAGGTCCAAAATTTTCTTTGAAGGAAGATGATTAACCTTTTTATTTGAGTGTACACGAGAGTGATACGGGAAGATTTCTAACCCTGATTTATCGAATTTTAGTTTTGCAAAATGTCTAATATAAAAGTTGATATTTATAATGTAATATTTAATGAATTATATCACTAATATTTTATTAGTTAGATAGGTAAAAATAATCTAAAATGTAATAATCTGAATAATGATAGTCTGAATCTGATGATTCGGCCACAACAAATACTGTCAATACTGCTACGTTCAGTGGTGGCGGGGTGGTTGGCTGTACAGAAGAAGAACTCTGAATCTGATAATAATAATCTGAAGCCATATTTTGTTTAAGTGTATAGGTATGCGATCTTTTTATTTCTTCTTTTATTTTTTCGTTTGTTTTTGGAAAGCCTTTTTATCATGTCAGAACATGCTGTGGTTTTGGGGATGAGATTTTTGGTGTCAATAAAAATACATAGAGTAAAATTAAAAATTTTATTATCGGCAGGAGCATCTAAAAAATCCGTTTTTAATAACGCGTTCCCATTGCATTTACAAAAGCTCTGATTTAAAAAAATAAGTTAATGACTACAGCAAATAAAACCTAGAAAAATGTCATTTCCATCATGTGATTATATGAATAATCACATGATGGAAATGACATTTAATAATAGCCCTAGTGCTGTTTTACTAATGCACGCTAATATAACTAAACTGAATTTTGGCTTAGATTTCGTAATTTTACTATGCTCGCTGCTATGATTCGTGCTTGTGATTCAAATTACTGTCGCCTGAAATGATTATTTGATTTTAGTTTCTTAGTTGTAGTAGAGAATTAAATTTGATTAAATATTATACGTGAGTCACGTGCATTTCACACCAATAAACACAAATAATTATGCTGAAACAAGGAGATATCAATTAAACCAAAGGGTGTTCGACTCTCATTAAAATTCTATCCTGAATGAGAAATTTTGATAGCATGTTAAACTGCGATCAAATGACGAAGATTTAATTTAAAATGAATTCCCATTAATCTGATATTTCATTGATCCTTCTAATTTCTGGCCCTCTATATCAAATTGCAGAGAATCATACATACAGAGAAATTATTCGTGGCTTTAAATTTTCTCTATGTAATATTTTGAACAAACCTGAGTGGTTGGGTCAGCTCATCAGCTCTCCAAAGAAAGAATTTTATTCATATTTACTGCAATGTATTTTCTGATGAAATAATTTTAGTAAAATAAGGATCATGACTGATTATGAATAAATCTCTTTTTTTATGTTATTTGTTATTCTCTTCTTTTTAACGACTTCGCAGTCATGACTCAAACATGGGACTCTTAGTTTCAGTTTCATTATATAGCATCTTCTCTATTATTTCTAAATTAGAATAAAGAGAAAAACTCACTTAACCACTTAACAGTTTCTCCAGTATGCCGTACGTGCATAGATTTATTGAATTTTGATAAATGTAAGTTAGAAATAATCCATTCATAATGATTATAATTCAATAGTAAAATTACTTCGAATACATAGATAAGTCATGTATTCGATGGATTTCCATTTAAAACAAAATAAGAAAATATTATTAAAATAGACGGTATTATCTTATTAGATAGTAAAGAAAATAAAACAGTTAAGTGGTTAATAGATGCCTACTCGTAGCTCAACAATAAATTTAAAAATAAATATATTATTTCAATTTGAGAAGTTTTTGAGAAGTCAATAAAAATTACGAAATTGAAATTTTTATACAGCTTTTGTTCTATAAATCATATATTTCAAAAAGATAATGTAAAAAAATTATTATTAACATTTTATATAAAAAAGATAGTTATGTTTTGTTATCATAAATAGTGAACCTAGGAAGACATGAATTTCGTACTTTTTAGTCCAATCAACAATACCTTCTTGAAAATGTCATACTTTGATTGGTTGATCATCCAATTTGTTGGCATTCAGATGATTTAACCCTTTAGCGCATATGTGTCCATATATGGTATTGCAGTTTTGATTCAAAATTTTATTTCCAAATGAAGTATTATAAAATTATTCAAACTATTTTAGTCCATCAAATATATATTTAGCAACAATAAAACGCAAAAAAAAATTGTCTATGATTTTATGATATTTCGAAATAACCTCCCTTTTGTGCGAGTGGGTGAAAAAGCAGAATGAAAGTGCGAGTGATTCCTTTTCAAAAAACGATAACAGAGTAAAACGTAAGTACCTTTTGACAAAAAAAATATTTTCATGAAGTCGATACACTCATCTTTCTCGATAGATAATACTTTTTCCACTTTTCAACAATAATGGCTTTTGTCTCAGTGCATAGAGTCCATATATGGCTCCTTAAAAAAACAAAATATAAAACTTTTTCATTATTTTTTCTTTTAACATGTCATATTGATGATTAAATAAAGCTTTTTCCACCGTGAAACAGTTTTTTTCAACTCAATTAATTCATGTAGAAAAGGGTTAAAATCCAAATATTTTTCAGCAGTATATTTACTGTCTCAAACAATATGAAATAGAGTACACCTTTCAAAACATTTTTCCAAATCAAAATATGTTCATATCTGCAATTATTTAAAAATTAGCTAATGGATAACAAACAAAGTGTCAGTTATACGATATATGAACTTAAAAATTTCTTCAAAAGCTCATTAATAAACAAATGACTTTGCATATTTTATTAGAAATATTAAGCTTTATTTGAAAAACTATTTTATTTCAAATAGGGACATTATTTTTCAGAACACTAATTAAATATTCTAATTTCTAACAATATTATTTTATAAGCAAACAAACAGTACAAATGAGCAATCTTTTATTATGATAGCTAAAATGTGCTCTTGATATTTGCATTCGCATAGCCTTTCGACTGAATAGTATATTCATTGTATTGATCACAATAACCCCTTTCCTGCAATTTCATGGCTCTCTACTTAAAAATTTATATTATTGCTTCCAATAATATAAATTTTTGTATGCGTTTTGCATACAATTGTAATAAGATAATCGAGTTTAACTAGAAAAATCAGAAATTAATATGATCAAGTATATTTTTCGCTGTTTCTGAATAAAATCGTCTGCGCGATTGATATTTCAACTCAAATGTATATTTAAATACACTTTTCTTTTCATATATATTATTAAAATAAAAGAACACTTCCTTTTGATATCGGATTTAAATACAATCAGGAAAAAAGTTTGAATTGATATGGCGTAAATTAATGAATAAATATAACATTCCACATCGATGAGACACTTCTCAACAAATAGACAAGTAATTTTTTTTCAAAATCCCTTGAATAATTATTTGACATCAGTTTCTGTTGAAATAAATTAAGAAAATAATTTATTAAAATATTCTCAAAACAAATATTAGGGTTTATCGCGTTATGAATTTTAATACATTGTCATTTTAATTTTTAATGGCATAATGAAAGCTTATAAAATATTAATCGCTTGACACTTTTATGAATCTGAACATATAATTATGTAAATATTAAGGCATCTGAATTTCATTTTAATGACAAATCTCAATAGTGTTTCATTTGGGAAAGAATTCAAACTGAATTTTAATATTACCTTAAACGGAAGCTTGATTTTAGTAATAGTAGAATAAATTTTGCTGCGAAATAATTTAGAATTATTAAATATAAATCGAAAATAAAAAAAATATTTTCATTAGACGTTTTTGATTCCCTGCTGCTTCAGTGTTCAAATCTTGATTTCAGTAATAGTAGAATAATTTGTGCTGTGGAATAATTTAGAATTATTAAATATGATTCGAAAAATAAAACTATTTTCATCTGACGTGTTTGATACTCTTCTGCTTTAGTGTTCAAATCTTGATTTTAGTAATTGTAAAGCAATTTGTGCTGTGGAATAATTTAGAATTATTAAATATGATTCGAAAATAATAAAACTATTTTCATCTGGCGTATTTGATCCTCTGCTGCTTCAGTGTTCAAATCTTCATTTTAGTAATAGTAGAATACTTTGTGCTGTGGAATAATTTTAGAATTATTAAATATAATTTGAAAATAACAAAAATATTTTCATCTGGCGTGTTTGATCCTCTGCTGCTTCAGTTTTAAAATCTTTATTTCAGTAATAGTAGAACAATTCAGGCTGTGGAATAATTTAGAATTATTAAATATGATTCGAAAATAATAAAACTATTTTCATCTGGCCTGTTTGATTCTCTGCCGCTTCAGTTTTAAGAAATATTAATGTGAAATAATAGAATAATTTGTGATGTGGAATAATTTAGATTTATTAAGTATAATTCGAAAGTAGAAAAAATATTTTCATCTGTTGTGTTTGATTATCTGCTGTTTCGGTGTTCAAATCTTGATTTTAGTAATTGTAGAATAATTTGTGCTGTGGAATAATTTTAGAATTATTAAATATAATTCGAAAATATTAAGAATATTTTCATCTGGCGTGTTTCATTCTTTGCTGCTTCACTTTTTAAATCTCGTTTGTGGTTCGAGTTTATTTTGCCTAGTCAGAAATCAGAATGAAACCAAATGCAATGGTTTTCTTGGAACATTCTTTCATATACCATAATAAATGCATTAATCTCTTCTGTGTTTAGTAAAATTTTTAATCTTGTCAAAATCATATTCCTTTATAGTTTTAGTTTCATTTCGTGCTTAGTAAAATATTGTTGAAAAATAATTATACATACTGAATGCCTTTTTTCGACCTATTGAAATCAAAATTTCATTTCTTTCCGACAGATTCAAATCAAATGTTATAAGTTTAATAAGATGATAGAGCAAATTTCATTGATCTAGGTTATGGATTTTTACTTTCTTTTATAATATTGTTACGTTTTTAACGTAGCGGGTTCGGATTGAATGGACTTTATTTGAGGACAGCACAAACAAATTTATTTACAGTTATGTACAGGATAACTTGATAAAGTAACAATTTCAGATAAAAACAATCCAGCAGTCAACAGTCACTCACAGCGTAAATGCAAGTCTTACGCACAATAAACACAGACTGCAAAACAGCTATCGTATAGCACAGCAACAGTAAATCACGCCGAGCTCAATTATACAACGTTAACAGCAAACGCAAACACATCTCACTAATAACAAGCGAGAAGGGTAATCCGCTAGCCCAGTGAGACGCTTCTCTTCCGAGAGGAAATAAACTGACTGACTGACTGACTCTAAGTTACGGCAATCCGTCCCTTCCAGAGCCAAGCAAGCGCGTGCCCAAAAAGCACAGGGAAAAGCACGGCGCTTCACGTATGATCCAGCGGCTACCAGACTACTCCTTTCGCCAAACCAACGCGATTGGTGAGAAGCTTCTCGTCAACGTCGCCAATTTCGGCGTACTTTCGAGGTTTTCGCTCGCTTGTAACAATATAAATACATAGGAACTATTGCAATTAAACAAAAATTAGAACTAGAGATTTTAATAAATCTCTGCGTTTTCGTCCTCCCTGAGTTCAATAAGCATGTTTCTGACATTAAGTTTGTTTTTTTGTAAACGTGTTGGCTCAAAATCGCTTTGAGAGTGAGAGATAAAATTCGATTAGTGACCTTACGACCAAATTTGTAGATCTCTATTGAATTTTGAAATAAATCCATTACTGGTGAAATTTGTCATTTCTAGGGTTCAAGTATACACTTATAAGATAATTGACAAAATGAAATATAATGGATGGATAAAATCTGATGTACGAATTTCGCATCTTAATTGTAAATATGTATCAAATTTGACATCAGATCTGTTAGAGAATTGAGCAGTTGTCGATATATATATCCGTATATCTGTAAACTCTTATACGCAATCGCTTAAATCTCTAAAATTTAGTTCATACTCGCGTGACTCAGATTTTTGGCACCAAATTTATGCTTCAATTGGCAGGAAAAATGGCTTCCAGAATGCATATTTGCTCGATAGATACTGTGAAATGCCAGATTGATGCCAAAGATTTATATTTCAGAGCTATTGTTCGAAAATATCATGCAAGGCATTCGAAGCCTTAATATTTACAATATTTATTCTAGTTCAAAATCGATATTGGGAAGAATGCAGGAAAATAAACGCATCTGTGGAGGAATCTGTACTGTTCACCACTGTTAAAAGGAATTCACAGAAATCTCCGAAAATAGAAAACATCTGCAATTTGAAAATGATGACTTGAGTTCAGTGCTGATGGTAGCAAGTGATCTTAGGACTCTGAAGGACACGATGTCTGAAATTGTCAGTTTTTCGCCAACTGTTTGAAAGTTTGTAGAGGAGGAGATGGTCAGTATTTGACCGCTTTGGGGCAAATGACCTCGGAAATAATATCCGTTTGCCAAATTCGGTCAAAGTAAGGATAGACATTGCTAAAAACCACAGTCGGTCACACCAAATCCTGTCGATACTGCTACGTTCAGTGATGGCGGGGTGGTCGGCTGTACACAAGAAGAAGTCAAAATTGTATCGGAAGGGGAAATAGTGAAGATCTTTGTTGCAGAATTGCAAAAGAGGCTCGATGAGACTATTCAAACTGTTTTGAGTTATTGCGTTTCTTTCACATCAATTTCACATAAATATAATGACTGTAATTTGGCGATAATCACTAAATCACTGTAATTTTTTTGGCGA
>JAOUZG010042400.1:237197-247833 GCA_026289955.1 Argiope argentata
TATATATATATATATATATATATATATATATATATATATCACGAATAATAATAATTCTCAAACAAGAGTGACAAGAAGATGCAAACTTATTGTCTATGAAAACGCGTATTAAATACTCCCAGCTCTAGCTACAAAAATTCACAACGAATTAACTCTACTTAATCCACTAATTTTAACTAACAGCGAATCTATAGATCCACACGGCAGCGAGAGAAGAGACGGTCTCTCTAAGCCAATCAAACGTAGCTCGCTTTTCGAACTCAACTGACTGCCCGCCTTTAAGGCGTCTCTTAAATAGCGTCCCACTGAAGTGTGATGGGCAACAGCCGGAAGCGATCAATCTTTCCAGGCAAGTACATAAATTTCTCCATTGTTCTTTAAAAACAAATTGTTATTTCTTAGCTTCTAACTACACATTTTAATGTGTAGAAAAAAACCGCTAGAGCCCTCATTATGTCGCCAACGCACCTATATCGCCAAATTGATCAAATATGGTGAGCTTTTATTGTAAATTCCCTTAGATAGGTCTTTTCACGTTGACAGGCGATTCCGTTCCAATTATTTTTATACAATTGAACTATTTACAAATATTTACATCTAATTTACTCAAAATTCATAACAATGTATAAAAGATTCTTAAGCGATTGTTTAAATATATGCTAAACCATGGAAAATATTAAACTTTACATAGATTAGATCTATTTAATGATGACATAGACTATAAAATATCATTTATTGCCTACAAAATAGTTATATTTCTTTGTCTTCAAGAATAAAAAGAAAAAAAATAAAATATTCAATTTTTTAAACATCAGTTGTTGTTAGTTAAGTAAATAATTTTTAATTAACACGGATAGATTATTAAAAGATAAGAAAAGACTTCGTCTAGAAGTAATAAATGAAACCATTTCGAAATCACTAAATAAAGAAATCACCAAACTTTTAATTATTCGTTTCTTTCAATTTTAAAAATAAAAATAAAATAAATCCATCGAGGGGGAGGGGGAAACATCTTTTAATAAATACATTGAATATTTGGAGAGCTTTTTAAGAAATGCTTTTTTAATCATTTCTTCTTCTTTAATTCATTAAGAAGAACATTCAATATAAGTTATTTTCAAAATTCCAAAAAAAAAATCTGGAAGGAATCATATAGTTTATGAATAATTAAAATATTTTTTTTCATCTAACGCTCTAATTATCTTTAGTTGCAATTATTGCTAAAATTTCTCTAAACCACCCATAGAATTATTTTGAATTAAAGAATTTTTTATTTAGATAAAAAAAAACCAAAGATACATAAAGAAATAGAAAAAGGAAAAGGAATTGAGTTAAATTTGTGTTATGAATTTATTAAAAGTCATTACAATAATTTAGAATTAAATGAATCGCGTTATTTTACTGTTAAGTAAATATTTTTTATAAATATTGTTATGAATTTTGTGTAAATCAGATGTAAAAATTATAAAAAAATTAGGATTTGTTTTGTAACTATTTGTAAATAGTTTAATTGTATAAAACTAATTCTAATGGAATCGCGTATCAGTGAGAAAAAACCATTCTAAAGGGATTTACAACAGAAGATCGCCATAGTTGACCAATCTGGCGATATAAGTGCGTTGGCAATGTAATGAGGTCGCTAACGGTTTTTACTAAATATGTATCGGCTTGCTGGCACAGAGGTAGCGAGTCTGCCTCGTGTTCTGGAGGTCACGTGTTCGAGTCCCGGTTAGGGCATGGTTGTTCTTCTGTGTGCTATCTGTGAGATGTGGGAATGTGCTCCCCCCTGTAAAAAGGGGTTGTGCAAGCGAATGTGGTGAGTGGGTAGCAAAGTCGTACTCTTGGCCCTAGTTGGCGCTACTCAAATACAAGAGACGCTTCGTTCGGCTTAAATCTACTGCTGGGTTCAGCAGCGGGCTTGTCCATGACAAGTGCCATTTGACACAACAACAACAACAACAACTAAATATGTAGTAGAGTCTAAATAATAAATATTTGGTCGCAGAGAATGATGGAGAAATTTCTAGGGTCGTTTTGAACGAGTGGGAGTTTTCTGCGTTTGCTCTGCCCACTTTAGAGGGAGGCTATTTAAAAAGCGCGGCTTAAGAATAGGAGTTAGTTGAGTTTTTAGGGCAAGCTACGTTGGTTGGCTTAGCTTGAAGGAGCGTCTTTTCTTTGTGACGTGCGATATATAGCGTTGCTTTTATTTGAAGTTAACAGATTAAGTAAAGTTAATTCACTGTGAATTTGTAGTTTGTGTGGCAAATATTAAATACGTGTCTTCATAGACAATAAAGTTTGAATCTTCGTATCGCTCGTGTGTGAAAATTGTTATTATTCGTAATAATATGCTTAATTTGCTTTCCTAAAAAACAAATACAGTTTCAGAACAATAAAGCAGGCAAGAATTTTCATAAAGAATCAAAAAATAAATACAATATGACCGTAAAGTCTCATTATAGCGAAAAGGCATAAAGAAAATGAATAACCTTTCTACGTAGGATGTATTATTTACCATGTACTATTTACTCCTGAGGTCTATCATTATTTATAGTTATATCTTTTTATATAACTTTCTAAGCAACCAAAGAATCCATCTACCAACTCTCAATCTTTTGGCAAAAAGTAAAACGCTACCATGTTTTCCGCGGAATTTTCTGGAAAAAATGCTGACTAACCTTTATGAGAACTTGTTGCACAGCACCGTTCAGTTTGTCCTTATTTTTGTCCCCATGGCCTGCAATGCTGCTTGATTGAAGTTGTCCTTGAGAACTTTTGGTCGTTAATAAGTGACCAGTGGCACTGTTTGAATGGTAGATATAATTCGCCTTGTACTATCACCTTGATAATCTCTAGTTTGTATGATATCTGGTCATTTATCGATATTTCGTGGGAAAAACAGGTCCACTCTAGATCCCTGAGCAAAATAATAGATATTTGCTTTCCTACGAAAAGTAGTATGGAGCATTCATGGATAAATCTGCCCTTTAACTAGTCATAAGAACAAAGCTTAACATTCCTGTTTCACCCTTTATGAATCTTAATAAATGGAAAGCCATACTAGACTCTCCGACCAGCCCGACGACACGCAGCTTGAAACCATAAAACAGAATAATCAAACTAACACAACAGCAACACTGGAACTCTGGTTGAATCCTAAGGGCCATCACCGGCCACGGTCCAATCCTTCCCGTAAGAAGTAATTCTCGTCATCGATGCGAGGAACATAACACCACCTGCTAGTATACTTTCCAGGGTGGCGAGATCCAACCACCATGCCGGAAGCATCTTATCTTCATTTAGATGTGCCCACACCGGGAGTCTTAATAAATGGAAAGTAGAATCTACCAAAGAAAAATCGTTTAATGCTTTCAAATCTGTTAAAGATATTGGAATTTATATTATGTATAAGTATGGTGGAGTCAATGGCTACTTAGTATTTCACTTGAAATAATAAAATTTATCATCTTTTACAAATATGCACATATGTTCTGAAACTTGTTAATTTTTATCTTTTTCATTGCAGTAAGTAAGTAAAAACACTAACAGCTCATTATAGTGGATTTATTACATTTATTGTGCAGTGTTAATCATATTAAACAAGTAATATTAAAAAGTTAAATAAACTCCTACTTAGGTCAACAGAGAAAATTTTCATTATAATTAATTATTATTAAATAATTACAATTGATATAAATAATTGATCAAAACATTATACCTGGTTAATTCATATCCTTTGAAAATAAATCAGAACAAACTCAATTAGCCTAACCCAAGAGCATGAATTTTCTAAGCCAGTTGGGGTAACGCAATACAGATTAGAAATTTTTAATTTTCTTTATTTTACATTATTTAAATTCGGAAGTTCTCCAAAATGAATCCAAAAAATCAAATAATTGACAATGTTTAATTTTAAATGCGTCAAACATTAAGAAAATAAACAAAATCGTTTAAAGTAATCGTCCGCAAACATATTAAGCCTAACCTCATTAGGATAGGGAAGAAAAAAAACTGAATGCGTCACTTATTTGGCGACGGTGAAATGAAGATTTTTGGCGAGAAAGTTAGTTTTTAATAAATTAATAAGAAATTAATAACATTATATATATAAGCATAATTATTTGTTGAAAGCAAAAGGCAGTTTTAAAGACATAGATG
Source organism: Argiope argentata (assembly GCA_026289955.1). Classification (NCBI taxonomy): domain Eukaryota; kingdom Metazoa; phylum Arthropoda; class Arachnida; order Araneae; family Araneidae; genus Argiope; species Argiope argentata. The sequence continues at coordinate 241,356 of JAOUZG010042400.1, forward strand.
ACACTTTGAAGTTTTAAGTTCGTATTATTCACGCATTATGTACAAGCTGAAGCGAGGAGAACAATTTTAGAACGACACAAAACGAAATGAGAAAAAAAACTTATGAAACAATTATCCCTGTAAATATATACTTTTATATTTTAATAGAGGTCTTTGACACATATTAATTACATGTATATCTAGTGTAAGGGAATTATAGGGATCTTTTAAAGGAATGTGCTTAGCTGGACAATATTTAACTCTTTACTCGGAGTTTGGGAATTAGGAAGTTTTTAGCTGATTCGGCAGTTTTACAAAACTTCTGTTAAATTACTTAACTAGAACAAGTGGAATTTATTAGGAAATAAGAGAATAGTTTTTAGAGTGATGTTACTATGGCCTAAATTAAGATAAAGCTTTGGAAATTAATTAGCGTTAAACTTATATATATATATATAATATTGTTATGTTTTTAGCGTAGCGGTATCGGATTGAATGGACTTTATTTGAGGACAGCACTAACAAATTTATTTGCAGCTATTTACAGGTATATACAGGAAGACTTGGAAAAGTAAAACTTCAGAAAACACAATTCAGCAATAATCAGTCACTTACAGCGTAAATGCAAGTCTTACGCACAATAAACATGGTTTGCAAAACAGCTATAGTATAGCACAGCAACAGTCAATCACAGCGAGCTCAATAACACAGCGTTAACAGCAAACGCAAACACAGCTCACTAACAACAAGCGAAACGCTTCTCTTCTCAAAGAGAGAGATCCACTTTGAGCGATCCACTGCAGAAAGACGGCAACCCGCCTCTTATATAGTCGGGGGAAAGCGTGGCCGTGCTACGGCGAAAGCACCGAGAGGCTTCGGCAATCAGGGAGAAAAACCTCGGCGCAGCCAGTATTGTCTCGGGGTTACCAGAATATTCCTCCCGCCAAGTCAACTCGGCTGGCGCTGAGCGCCTCGTGACGCGCCGCCAACGTTTTCACCTCTGGCGAGCGTTAGCGTTCGCCCGCTTGTAACATTGCCCCCTCCTCAAGGACTGCACGTCCCGGGCAGTACAGACCCCGAGCAGAAGACACCCAACAGTTACAATGCATAGACACAAAGTTTCAGACATAAACATTGAAAAGTAATTAACATAAAGAAACTATTTACAAATATACAGATTACAGTTTCATAAATGAGGAAACCATGGTTTCAACTAAGTATTTGATGAGTTACCATAATAAGGGGCTAGCCGGTCGTAATGTACTACTCTTGGTTTCGAGTTCGGTGACTTCCTTATTCGAAACACGACGTCATTCAGTCTTTTCAGGACTGTATAAGGGCCTTCCCAGGAAGACTGCAGCTTCGGAGAGAGTCCCTTTCGTCGAATCGGGTTCCAGAACCATACCTTGTCACCTTCCTTGAATTCATGTCCGGTGGCTTTAGTGTCGTACCTGGTCTTCATCTTCTCCGTCGCTATGTTGATCCGATCTCGAGCAAACCTGTGTACGTCTTCTAAACGGGCCTGGAGGTCTTGAACATAATCCACGGGCGAAGAAGGCGTATCCGGAGGACACCCGAACTGAAGATCACAGGGCAGTCGGAGTTCCCGTCCAAAGAGCATCTTGGATGGTGTGAAGCCAGTCATTTCGTGAACCGCGCTTCTATAGGCAAGCAGGAACAAGGGTAGTTTCTGATCCCAATATTGTTGGTTTTTCGAAACGAAAAGAGAGAGGTTATTTAGAATAGTACGATTGAACCTCTCTACCATGCCTTCTGATTGGGGATGAAGAGATGTTGTCTGAGTTTTGTCGATTTTGAGGAGTTTGCAGAGTCCTTGACATACAGCAGAAGTAAAATTCCTCCCTTGATCGGAGTGAAGCTGAAGAGGTGTTCCAAATCTGGAAATCCAGTTCTGAAGTAAGACTTCTGCTACAATAGTCGCCTCTTGATCAGGAATTGGATAAGCCTCTGGCCACTTCGTGAAATAATCCATAACAACTAAGATGTTTCTATTTCCATTGTCCGTCCGAGGAAGAGGTCCCAAGATGTCAAAGGCGATTCTCTCAAATAGTGCACCTACATTATACCGCTGTAACTTACCACGATTGCGTGTTTTAGGTCCTTTACGGGCGTTACAGTCATCACATGTTCTGCACCATTCTTGAACATCATCTTTCAAGTTGTTCCAATAGAAGCGATCCCGTACTTTATGAATTGTCTTCAAGACTCCGAAATGGCCTCCTACAGGACTGCTGTGTAACTCCTTCAGAACTTGGTTTATCCTCGATCGATCGGGGAAGTACAAGTTGCCACTTAACTGACTTCCCATCTTCGGACTCCCATTTTCTATACAAGATACCATTTCTAATTTCGAGTGAATTCCAGAGAGCCCAATAACGTTTAGTTCCAGTACTGAGACTTGAAATGTCCTGCCAGTCAGGTCTTAAATTGTTTGATTCCATAAATTCTATAATCGGTTTAATGTCAGGATCGTTTATTTGTTCTTTGCGAACCTCTTCATCACTCCAGAGATCAGATTGAGGTGGGACGGCTCCTGCGATTTGGCGCACAGTTGGTGTAACAAGCCCATATTTTTTTTCAGCAGAGGAACAATAGCGACAACCCTCGGAGCAGGGCTTTCTTGATAAGGCATCTGCATTTCCATGCAACGACCCTTTTCGATGTTTAATTTCAAAGTCGTACTCTTGAAGTTTCTGTATCCATCTGGCTATCTGACCCTCCGGATTCTTGAAATTTAAAAGCCAAGTCAGAGATGCATAGTCCGTTCGGAGCAGAAATTTTCTTCCATAAAGGTAACTATGAAAATTCTCCACGGCCTTCACTATAGCGAGCAATTCTTTCCTGGTGACACAATAATTTCGTTCTAGTTTCGAAAGACACTTGCTCCAATATGCGATGAGACGTTCGTGGCCGTCGATTTCCTGAGACAATACTGCTCCAACGCTCTCATTACTTGCATCTGTATCCAGGATGAATTGTTTTTCAGGATCAGGATAGGACAGGATGGGAGCCGATGTTAAAACTCCTTTCAAGTCGTTAAATTCCTTTTCACATTCATCTGACCACAAGAATTTTTGTTTGTTTTCAGTTAGCCTGTGTAGTGGTCTAGCGATCAAAGAAAACCCCTTAACAAATCTCCTGTAATATGTGCAGAGGCCCAAGAAGCTTCTAAGTTCATGCACATTTTCAGGGGGGGTGCCAGTCTCTAACTGCTGACACTTTTTCCGGGTCTTTTTGCACGCCCACTGCAGAAATTATGTGTCCAAGGTAGCTTACCTCATGACGGAACAAATGAAATTTAGATGGATTCAACTTCAAGTTGGCATCTTTTAATTTATCTAGAACCTTTCTTAAATTACAAAGATGCTCTTCAAAATTCCGTCCGACTATGATGATGTCATCGAGATAAACGAGGCAAGCTTCTGGAGTAAGTCCTTTTAAAACTGTCCCCAGGCGTTCAAAAGTTGCTGGCGCATTACAAAGGCCAAAAGGCATGACCTTAAATTGCCACAGTCCATGTAATCCAGTTGTGAACGCTGTTTTCTCACGATCGTCAGGATGGATCTCCACTTGCCAGTATCCACTCTTCAGATCGAGAGTGGAGAACCACTCGTTCCCGGAGAGTGTATCTAGTGTATCATCGATTCGGGGAAGAGGGTACGAATCTTTCTTCGTGATGTCATTCAGTCGCCGGTAATCTACACAGAATCTTGTAGAACCATCTTTCTTACGGACCAAAACGATGGGAGAGGCCCAAGGACTAGACGAAGGTTCGATAACGTCCTTTTCTTGCATGTCATTTAACAAATCTTTCACCTCTTCCACTTTGGCAAATGGCAATCTTCTGGCGTTCTGTCGTATAGGAGGATGATTTCCAGTATTGATTCGGTGTTGCGTTAACTTTGTTCTGCCAACATCATCAGATGTTTGGGAGAACAAGTCTTTAAATTCATCAATAACTCTTCCTGCAATTCAGTGTCTTTAAGTAATTCCAAGCTCAAAAAGTCGGAAGACTCCTTTGATGTTAAGTGGGAATTCTTCTCGATACAGGTAACTGGAGAGCATTTAGCTAGAACTTCACCCTTCTTAATTAATTTTGATTTATTACTAATATTGATAACCCTGACGGGTACATTCTTTTTCGAGAGATCTACAAGACTGGAGGCCACCATCGTTCCACTTGGAAGACTCCCGTCGCTGGAAAATTCAACAACACCAAACCGGAAATTCTCCGTTTCGCCAGTAGATCCCTCTAAAATTATTTCTCTTCTAACTGGGATGAAAAAGTCTGTTGAAGCAACAATCTGATGGCATGTATTTACTCCTCCAGAACCTAAATGGAAAAGAGTCACGACTTCTGATTTGGAATTCAAGGAGTTATTTTTGAAGTCAATTACAAAATCATATTTCTTCAGAAAGTCCAGTCCGAGTATAAAATCATCTGTAATTTCCGCTACATAAACAGCATGGTCATAAGTAGCATTCCCAAATCTTATCACAATATTAATTTTTCCAATAATCGGGATTCATTTTTCCAATAATCGGGATTTTATCACCAGTGACTGTTTGGAGGGTGACGCAGGGCGGTGTCCAGAGAATTTTCCTTCCGAGTTGTTCTGCAACATCTCTTCGCATGATGGTTACGTTGGCTCCTGTATCAACGATCATTCGGCAGGGAGCTCCGTTGATGAAGGCTTCGACGAATAAACCATTTTCACCTCCACCTCTGGAAGATATCTGTAAAACTCCAAAATGGAGCTTTTCTTCATCTGGCAACCTCCGCCCCGCGAGACCACCAAATTCTAGTTTTCCTGGTTGTTTTGAGAAGGGCCTTTAGCCCGTTTATTTAAGCGGGCTGAACAATTCCTTTGGACATGGCCCTCGTTGTCGCATTTCCAACATTTCACAGTTCTCTGGCCATGTTTATTGGGCCTTTCATCTCCTTTCCGGATAACCTGGCAAATTGTTTTTACCACTTCAGTTAGATTTTGCATCGAAGAGTCTGATGCATCTTGAACCGCGGCACCTCTTACTGAGTGGCGATCCCTTCGTGAAGCTTGCTGAGCTGCTTCAAATTTCATTGAGTAAACCAAAGCTGATTTCAAGTCCTTTAATTCAGCCATTCGCAGGGACTTTTGTATCTCTAGATCCCTCACACCGTCTATGAAATACTGCAGGGCCAGTGTTTCCCGTACCTCGGCAGGACAGTCGGAGAAGGCAAGATGGGAGAGCCTCTCTACATCTGCTGCAAGCTCTTGCAGGCTTTCATTCGATCGTTGTTGCCGAGTCTTTAATTGAAGATGGCTATAGTCCTTGAGGCATTTTTTTCCGAAGCTCAACTCCAGAGCGTTTGAAAGAGCTTCAAATTCTAGATGTTGATCTTTGGAAATGGTTCTCAAAATATCGGCAGCTTCGGCCCGTAGTGATGCAGCGAGTTGACGAGCCTTCGTTACTGGATCCCAACCATTGGCTTCTGCAACGATGGAGAATTGAGTTTTATAGACTTGCCAAGATGTTTTTCCGTCGTAAGTCGACACTTTAATGCTTGATTTAGGAATAACAGGCACAGGTTGAGCTATACCAGATTCTCGAACATTCGGGGATTGGTTTTCAGGTTTTACCTGTACACCTTCCACTTTCTTTAATCTTTCATTCATTTTCTCAAACTTCTCTTCAAAACTACGGAGTTTTTCAACATTCAGCTCACAACTCTGCTGAATACATCGAATCTTTGTATCGTACTCTTGAACCATTTCCGCCAAAGCATCCACTTTGGTGTTGATTGCTTCAACAATAATAGCTTGGCCTTGTTCTATCTTCTCTTGCCCTTGTTCCATCTTCTCTTGTACTCGTTCTATCGTCTTCGCCATCTTCTCTTGCCCTTCTTTCATTTCTTTAATGAAAGCAAAAAGCTGTTCAAATTTTGCTTTATCCGCTTCCTCCACCGCTCTAGTTTTCACCATTCAATCCCACTTCTGACACCAGTTGTTACGTTTTTAGCGTAGCGGGTTCGGATTGAATGGACTTTATTTGAGGACAGCACTAACAAATTTATTTACAGCTATTTACAGGTATATAAAGGACGACTTGGAAAAGTAAAACTTCAGAAAACACAATTCAGCACACAATAAACACGGTTTGCAAAACAGCTATAGTATAGCACGGCAACAGTCAATCACATCGAGCTCAATAACGCAGCGTTAACAGCAAACGCAAACGCAGCTCACTAACAACAAGCGAAACGCTTCTCTTCTCAAAGAGATAGATCCACTTTGAGCGATCCATGGCAGAAAGACGGCAACCCGCCTCTTATATAGTCGGGCGAAAGCACCGAGAGGCTTCTGCAATCAGGGAGAAAAACCTCGGCGCAGCCAGTATTGTCTCGGGGTTACCAGAATATACCTACCGCCAAGTCAACTCGGCTGGCGCGGAGCGCCTTGTGACGCGCCGCCAACGTTTTCACCTCTGGCGAGCGTTA
>JAOUZG010042400.1:247933-260664 GCA_026289955.1 Argiope argentata
ATACTTAAACAATTTTAAAAGAGGTATATATAATAAATGAAACTGACTGGAAGAAATTGAGGCGAATGCCAAATCCAATTTGTTTCATTTGCTCTTTAGCACTGCTTGGCTGCACATCTCTCTAGTAAGGGTATGTTCTAGACTTCTTATTTTCTTACTTGTTCTTTTGCTAATATTGGTTTGTTTTTTATTGTATTTAGTATTTTGTGATATATGTTTTTTCTTCAATCTTGATTTTTATTTGAGAGTTTGTTTTCTAATTGTCTTTTTGGTTTGTTTGTTTTCTAATTGTCTTTTTGGGTTTTTTTTAATTGTCTTTTGTTTTTTATGCTAAAAATTGATGCCTCTCTTCTCTTTTAAAATTTGGAATTTTTCGGGTCATAAAAGTTAATATTTTAGACAATAGTCTAACTCTTTACAGAAAAAAAATTCCACTTTTTATTGGAATCCTTGCTTGATGGTGACCCTTGAGAAAGTCATCAGACCGGATTTCTCATTTTTTCACTTACGTATCTGTTTTTTATCCTTCTTATATATATATATATATATATATATATATATATATATAATGTAAAATTGATATTAAACATCAATTTTTTTCCTTGCTTCAATGAAATAAATAATGCAAAGAATTGGACTGTTCCTGAAAACTTCCTATAATCAATATGAATAAAATTTGGATTTTACAAGATTTTTTATATTTATAAATATTTAATAAACATTTTTCATAAATAAAGAAAACGTTTCTTGGATGAAATTCCAATATCAATTCTTGTTGACTATATTTAAGTGTTTTCATCTTCACCAAATCTTGCCATTAAATCAGTATTACTCTCAATTTCTTTACACTATCAAAGAACTTCAATACTTGTCGTCGACAATAGATGTACTTTTTTATACAGTTTTCTGTAATTTCCTCTGACCCACTCATCCCTTGCGCGCGTTATAGCAATATTCCTATAATATTTTGAGATTATAACGAAGAGTAGATTTTCTCGTGTCATAAAACGGGACATAATTTAATTTTTTTAACTGGAAAGTTGTTTCATAAATAGATTTATCTTTGAAATCCTACACCTAAATATTAAAGTTTCTGACAGCTATTAAAAAGTTTTGTAACTGCAGTCTAATCTTAGAATACCGTTAAAAAAATATCAAGTTCATAATGTCAAGTTCCTTTTTAATATAATTTTTCCCAGTGTTATCAAAAATTATTTTAAACATTTGAGTCAAAATTAAATGATCATCCCACCTTTTTGAAAGTAACGTAAGCTTAATTACAATTAACTATAATAAAAATTAACTAAATTTTTAAAAATTTGAAATGTTATCAATTTTGCAGTATATATATATATATATATATATATATATATATATAGTATTATGAATTACGTGTCAACTAGATATAAATATAACAAATATGTAGTCATTTTTGTGATAATACTGTAAATATGGATGGCAGACCTCTAATTCCATCAGAGCCGTATAGTTTGTGGAGTAGCCAGTCGTGCGGTAGGGAATAGGCAAGTAGATTGATAACGTCAGCCGTTCGGAGAGAACGTAGAGAGAAGTTCCAAGGAACCTCTCTCCTGCTGGATTCTTTCATTCCGCTTTGTGTGCTGTGGTCGATTACTACTTGTGGGCTACTGTCTGCTGTAGTGTGCTATCCTGTGTATCATGCAGTGTTCGTCTCGGCTATACGTATCTATCTTATGTGTATTTTTCATTTAGTGTTAGTCCTTTCGTGTGTAACTAAACGTCGTCGTTGTATTCTACTGAAGCCTGCTGATTGTGTTTTCACATCTATAAAAACAACAACGGTAAAAAATAATTCGTTATAGTATCAAGAAAAGTTCAAAATAGAAACCCGTTTTATTATGAACTCAATACAAATATTCAAAATCATTATTATGTTTGCTATCATAAAAACGTTTGAACCAGTGAAGTATTAATACCTATCAAATGAAGAGTTTAAAATAAGAAGAAGAACCTTTTTAATTAATATAGTCAAATTTTATTCATGAATAAAACTTTTGAATTATTATAAAATATAACTTTATTTAATGAATTAGTTGGACTAATAAATAATATGAAACATTCTAAATAACGAGTATCGATACTCAGTTCGAATTTGTTTCTTTATAATACATTTCGATACCTCATACTTTATATTCACTTATTTCAAACGTAATTTAAGTTCATATTGCCTCCTATATTTATTTTTTATTAATAATATGGCTGTAGTTACAGTTTGTTGCAGATATGGCTCATGTAAAATAACTTTGTCAGAGTCATTCCGACAATTATATTGTATTAAATTTACAATGGTTTAAAAACCTTTTTTATAATTATATGGCTTCCCTTTACCTCTGTATTACCGGTTCATAACGATTTTTGTGAAATTGAATTCAATCATCTCTTATTCTAATAGATAATAATTAACATTGAAAGACTTTTCATGAAAATAAGCAAACAATACTTAATGGATTGCCCGTATGTTCCACAAACGCTTCAATAGTTGTCAGCTTCCATTAGCAGTCACTTTTATTGAAATCAATGGCTCCCATTCTAGCAATGCATTATAAGATCTGGTTTATATATCAAAGAATTGTACAGTGTAATGATAATTTCAATTATTCCATTCAGATTATTAAAGGGATAAAATACTACATCTAAAGCTCAATGTATTAAATTTCTCCTAATGACATTAGGAATCTCAGTAAATTTTAATCTAATGTCTGGAAAGATAATTTCCCTAAAATTCTTAAAATTTATTCTTTAGAATTAATTAATGATTTTATGCTCACACGATGGTAATTTTTTTAATATTAATTTTAACGAAAAAAATACACTGAAGTGACAAAAGTCATGGGATGACTGTTAATATCGTGTCGATTCTCCTTTTGCCCGGCGAAGTGCAACAACTCGACGTGTCACGGAGTCCACAAGTCGTTGGAAGTCCTCTGCAGGAATATTGAGCCATGCTGTCTGTATAGATGTCCATAATTGTGAAAGTGTGGATGGTGCAGGAGTTTGGGCACGAACGGACCTTTCGATTGATGCCCCATAAATGCTCGATGGCATTCATATCGGTGGTCTAGGTGGCCAAATCATGCGCTGGAATTGTCCGGAAGGTTCATCAAGCCAATCGCGAACAGTTCTGGCCCGGTGACATGGCTCATTGTCATCCATAAAAATCCCCTCGTTGTGTGGGTACGTGAAGTCCATGAATGGGTGCAAGTGATCTGCACGCAGCTGAACATAACCATTTCCAGTCAATGATCGGTTCAGTTGCACCAGAGGACCGAGTCCATGCCATGTAAAAACAGCCCACACCCTTATGCAGCCACCATCAGCTTGAACAGTGCCTTGCTAACAGTTTGGGTCCATGGCTTCGTGGGGTCTGCGCCACACTCGAACTCTACCATCAGTTCGTAACAACTGAAATCGTGACTCATCAGACCACGCCACGGTTTTCCACTGGTCTAGGGACCAGTCGATATGCTCACGAGCCCAGGAGAGTCCCTGCAGGCGATGTCGTGCTGTCAGTAAAGGCACTCGAGTCGGTCTTCTGCTGTCATAGCCCTAGGAAGACAAATTTCGCCGCACAGTCTTATCGGACACGTCCCTCGTACGTCCGACATTGATTCCTGCAGTTATTTGACGAAGTGTTGCGTGTCTATTAACATTGACCATTCTACACAGAAGTCGGCGGTCTCGGTCGTTAAGTGCAGGTGGTCGTCCACTGCGCTGTCCATGATGGGATGGGATGCCTGAAATTTCATACTCTCGGCACTCTCTTGATACTGTGGATCTCGGAATGTTGAATTCACTAACGATGTCTGCAGTGGAATGACCCATGCGTCTAGCTCCAACTAACATTCCACGTTCAAAGTCTTTTAATTCTCGTCGTGCCGCCATAAATCACGAAAGACCTGTTCACATGAATAACTTGAACACAAATGAAAGCTCTGGAAAACGAACTGCGCATTTATACTTTTTCGCTGCGATACTACTGCCATCTGTATATTTGAATATTGCTATCCCATGACTTTTGTCACATCAGTACATATATATAGTAACCTGCCAAAAAATTCAAATACAGTTCTACATCTTTCATCATCTACATCAAATACAGTGAGATATCTTTGTTACTGAAAAACACGTTTTTTGGGATTTTGTATGTCTATCTGGTATCATTATAATTTAAAATTACCGAAATGAATTACAGAAATGAAATTTGATTCTCTGATGATGATTAGATGTATGCCCAAACTGAGATTACATCTGTATAAAGATTATAATTAACATTTAAAAAATGAAATCTACGGTCGCAAATCCTAAGTTATTATGTGTTAAGTTTTAATTTGAATATTTGAGAAAACATGTATACCAAAATATTTTCTTTTTAAACGACTGACCATTTAATTCGAATAAATTCTAATATTTTTTTATCATATGCTCAGCTTTTCAATTACTTTATGAGATTATATTTTCAAAAAACACATAGAAACAGCTGTTTTTCTGTTTTGAGAGTTTCAGCAATAGAATTAGGTTTTCTCAAATGTAATAATAAAAACGGTGTCTAAAACACTTTTTTAAAAAATCTTTTTAACTTTTTTTTTCTTAAACCTTAAAAAATTAATCTTTTTTCGAATTCCGTCAGTTTAAAAAATTTTATAAAAAAACATTTTGAATCTACCATTTGCTATTTTTTATAGCATTAAGCTTTTTTTTTTGCTTAAGCTTTAGAATGCATTGATTATATATATTATCAACGTTTCAGTCTTATTGAATTAAAACGATATATAAGAATGTTTTGAAAAATACTTTAAAATAAACATTATATCGTATTCTATTTTTTTATGTCATGGATATAAGTAAATGAGAGCTAAAAAACCCTCTTATCGTACATTTTTTATTTCTTTTATATTATAAAAAGGCTATTTACCTTTTTTTTAAATCTTAGGAATTTAATCTTCTAATTATTACATTCAATCCATAGGATTTTCTTCGTTTCAAACCGGAGAAATTTTTTCTAATTTATTCCCTCTTTAAAAGATACTTTTCTAGACGTGTAAACAGAAGTTTATTTTCTCTTGGGATTGTTTTTATTTGGATAATTTTGTGAAATCTCTTTACAAGAGTTAGAAGATAACTAACTAAACTAACTCACTTTTGCGATTCTCATCTTCTATCTTATTAGATTGTGAATTTTCACCAATTTTCTAACAGTAATTCAGAAGGTAACATCTAATTAGATATTAGAATTAATTATAGTTAAAACCAGAAGAAGTTTAATCTTGTTAAGGAAATTTTATTAATATTTTCAATTTTAAATTCTTAAAAATTCATTTTATGAGAATCTTATGTAAAGTGATACTTTGACATTTTGGATAAAAATTTATTTCAAGAAAACATAATTCAGATGAATTAAGCTTTATCAAAATCCTAACAATTGTCATAGAGTTTGAATTAAACAGAAGTTCTTTCTTCCTTAAAGATTTATTTTATTCTTAGAATATTCAGCTTAACCTTCTTTGATTCTTTGATTTTAAATTTAAAAAACAAAGTATAATTTGTCTTTATTTTTAGTACTGAAAAAAAGAATGATTCTTTTAATTACATAATTTATTGAATGAAAGATCTTATCAATCCAATTAATAAAAATTTTATAAATCATTCATTCATTTTGATATTGTAAATAGCATATACCCTTAATTTCTATTTTTATATTATTTAAAAGTATCAAGAGTATTCGTGGATTCTTATAACAAAATTTAAAGTTGTCAGAATTGGTTCAAAAGTGGTCAGATTTGTCCATTGTGGTTCAGAAGATGTAGTTCTGGAGCCAAAATAATAAATCTTGGATTCGGGCAGTAATAAATCTTTGATTTATAATCGACTAACTCCCCATGAAATCTAAAAATTTTCCCCTATTTAGTCACTCTATTATACCTAGACACACTATTTTACTGTGACTGTCTGCATTCGAAATTTAATATATTAGGAAATGATTTTTGGGTGACATATCTCAATACGTAATAAACAAATTATCATGAAAATAAATACTTTAAATCATGAGATGTTTGAATGCTACCATTCATATTTAAAAAACAAAAATTTATTAAGATTTTTTTAAATAGTAAAACGGTTTTTTTTGACTTTGTAATAAATTTTTATAATGTTTTTGGCTAATTTTCTAAAGAATATGATGTTTTTTTCTAAATCTGTATGTGTTTTTGAAAAAAAATCTTTAACCCTTTACTGCATGAATTAATAAAGCCTTGAAAAAAAATGGTTTCACGTTGGAAGTACCTTTATTTAATTATCAGAAGGACATATTTTAAAAAATAATAAAGAAGTTTTATACTTTTTTTACGGAACCATATATGGGCTCGTATATAGTATAGAAAGCCCTTGAAAATCGGAAAAATTATTATCCACCTAGAAAGACGAGTATATCTACATTTGAGAAAAAAAAATTGTCAAAAAGTACTTACGTTTTACTCTATTACCGTTTTTTCAAAATGAATCACTCGCACTTCAATTCAGCTTTTTCACCCACTCGCAAAAAAGTGAGCTTATTTCGAAATGTCGATATCATAGACATTTTTTTTCGCGTTTTATTATTGCTAAATTCATATTTGATGGATTAAAATAGTTTGAATTATTTTATAATACTTAATTTAGAAATAAAATTGAATCAAAACTGCAACAACATATGTGGGTCCATCTGCAGTAAAGGGTTAATGGAGTTTTAAAGTGTTTTAATCCTTTAATTGGTTTTTAATTTCTTTAAAATTGAAAGAATTTAAACATTTTTTCATAGGTTCAGGTGTAACGATTTTTTAAGTTTTTTTAATATTAAATAAAATTTTATGCGAATATATCCAATTATCCTAGGCTGTTTTGATAATTTACACTTATTAATAAAAACCTTTCAAAATACAGAACTTGATACGTTTTCTAAATCCAAGCAAATCTTTCTTTTCTTCGGAAGTTCAACGTCCTTTGCCACTCCAAATTTCTATTCTTAAGAGTGTTCAAACTACAAAAATAAAGATTTATTTCTACAAGAATTAACTTCTATACATCAGAGAATTAATAGCATACTTCCGCATTTTTTATCTCTTAAAGCATTAAATTGATCAAATTCATTATTTTTTAATTACAGCTTTATAAAACAATTCTTCGATTCTAAACCTTTTCTCAAATTCCACAATTAACTGACTAAGATAAAATACCTCATCAAATTTCTAATTACCTTTTTATTTCCATTTTATGAAGATAATGAAGAATTAAACACTTCATTTGAAACGGAAACTTTCCATGTGTTAGAATATGAGGTACTTTCTTTTGGGTATATGAACAATGCAAACATTAGGCTTATAATTCCCCTACGAGATATTTACCTGTCTTTTGAACGAATTCCTATAAATTCTTAAAAAGAACTTTTGTTTTTAAATTTATATACTTTGACATTAACTAAATCTTCACGATTTAAAATGAGAAATATATTCTTTTTATTTTGGAATATATTAAACACAATACATTATTTCAGATCTGATAGCATTTTCGTGATCTGGCGATGCCTAAATTATAAAAAAAAAAGAATTCCTTTATTAGTGTAAAATCCTCTTTATTAAATTTGCTATGTATTATTTTCAGAATTAATGTTATTACATATTAGTTAATTAACTTCATTATATATTAAATTTACTTTATTATGCGTTATATTGAAAATTAACATTATTATGTTAATTAACTTTATTATATGCCATATTAACTTTATTATATGTTAGTTATTAACTTTATCGTGTTTTTACAAAAGTCCTCACAAGAACGATGCAGACTTTATTACTTAGGAAAACGTATATTTAATATATGCAACAACAAGCTACAAATTCACAGTGAATTAAATTTATTTAATCCAATAATGTGGGTTAACAGCAAAGCTATAAAATTCACGTCAAAAAGGAAAGACACTCTTTTCATCTTAGCCAACTACCATAGCTCGCTCTCAGAACTGATCTCATCTCTTCTTTAAGCCACGCCCTTAAAAAATAAATAACGTCCCACTAAATGGGCGAGGCAAACGCAGAAACCACTCGCTCATTCGACAAGTCTGGAAATTTCTCCAACATTTCCTATGAACAAATCTTTATTTCTCAGCTTCTACTAAACATTTTAGCGTGTAGTAAAAACCGTTAGTGATTTCATTATGTCACCAACACACCTGAATCTCCAAATTAATCAAATATGGGGATCTTCCGTTGGAAATCTCTTTAGAACTGTCTTTTCTCGCTGATACATATTTTCATTAAAACTAATTTTATAAAATTAAACCATTTACAAATATTTACATGGCCGAGATAGCTTGGTGGGTAGAGCATTAAACTCGTACTCCTTAGGTTATGAGTTCGAAACTCACCGGCCAAAAGTTTCCCTAAGTGTGTGACGGCTGGCGCTCGTTAAATCTGTCGTGGTCGCAAAGTCCGCGATGTCAAGAGTAATACTGGGGGTACTGGGTAACAGGTGATCGTTCACTGTTCCAGGTCTAAATTACGATCTGAGATGAGTGAATGAATATGCATGAATGATGTCCACCCTCTAAAAAGGGTTGTGACGTGTGCGTAGTTAAGTCGTACTCTTGACCCTAGATGGCGTTACTTGTAAAACAAGAGGTGTTCCTTTCGGCTTAAATCCGCTGCTATATAAGCAGGGGGCTTGTCCATGGCAAATGTCATAAGTAACAGCAACAACAACACAAATATTTACAGTATTTACGCAAAAATTTGTAAATATTTACAATATTTGCAGCTACTTAACATAGAATTTAGAACAGTATGTTATATTCAATTTATATTGATTTCTTTTTTAACTCTTGCATTTATTTTTAAAGTAGGCATAATAATTCATAAAATTACTATAGCATAACACTAATCTTTCGAACGCACATAGAGCTTTCGTTGAATCATTCTTTTTTCCTGTTTGAAACATGGAATATTTATTTATTTTTACGGTCCCCGGATTTACTCAGCAATTTCGAGAATGGGAATACTTGGAGATTTTCTGTTCAAGGAAGATTGAGAAGTTGCATTATACATAAGAATAAAGATTTCACCAAAAATCCTGATTTTACTTGTTTTCTTGGTGATTTTCAGATTGTGCCAAGATCTCCAATAGTGAGCTGCCAATCGCCAAATTCCAAATCGGTGACAGCTCACATTTCCGGGCGATTTATTTTCATGAAAGTGGCAAAAATAAGTCTTTTTTTTTCTGCTTTCTTTTTTAAACGTGTGGACGTATTCTCTTTTTGATTTTCCCCTTTATTTAGATAAACAAGAACCTCTTTTGGAGTTATCTATATAACAATTTGCTGTCCTCGAACGAATAATGGGAAACAGAGCAGTTCAAAGCACCAAATCCTTAAAGATTAAGACAAATCCAAGAAAGGGTCTTAATTTTACCTATCCGGCTTCAGCGTGAGTCAAAAAAAGCATTTTGTATTTCATGTTATGCAGTATGATCCAAAATATACAGCATTGAAATGAAAGAATGAACAAAATTACATAGTACTGAAATGAACTAAACCAAATTACATAGTATCGAAACGAAAAGATGAACACTTTACATAGTACTGAAACGAAAAGATGAACAGTTTACATAGTACTGAAGTGTAAAGGTGAACAATTTACATAGTACTTAAATGGAAAGTTGAGGAGAGATATTTACTTGTTACGTAGCACTTGTTACAACAGTACTTGTTACATAATACTGAAATGAAAATATGAACAAAATTACATAGTCCTGAAATGAAAGGATGAACAAAAATACATAGTACTAAAATGAACTAAACAAAATTACATAGTACTGAAATGAAAAGATGAGGAAGAATAGTTACTTGTTACAACAGTACTTGTTACATAGTACTGAAATGAAAACATGAACAAAATTACTGAATTAGTACTGAAATGAGAGGATGAACAAAAATACATAGTACTAAAATGAATTAAATTAAATTACATAGTACTGAAATGAAAAGATGAACAGTTTACATAGTGCTGAAACGAAAAGATGAGCAAGCATAATTACTTGTTACATAGTACTGAAATGAATACATGAACAAAATTACTGAATTAGTACTGAAACGAAAGGATGAATAAAAACACATAGTACTAAAATGAACAAGATAAAATTATAATACTGAAATGAAATGATGAACAGTTTACATAGTGCAGAAATAAAAAAAAATGAACAAAATTACATTATTGTTATCTGTGAGTTTATTTTTTCTCAAAAAAAACTAACATGAATAGATACACACAAGTAGCGTGTTGATTTATCACAATATAAGTCATGTACGAGTTCAAAATGTGCAATGCTTCTCTGTAGACATGGACAATAATAGCCATCAGCTAAGTTTCGTATATCAATACCTTTCTACACCTTCCAAAACCGTCATTGAGATTTTTGAAGAAAGAGGTAAGCTACGTTTCTTATTTTCGAATAAAGAAACCTCGAATGTTAGAGTATTTTGAAGCCTCTGCATTTGAATTATCTTAGAAATGCAATGAATAAAAAAGAAAATCGAATTAGAATTTCGAACGTCTTTAATTCAGACGATTGGATCAGATTTTAATACAAATAAACACAATTAATAAAATGGCGTAACCATATACCTAAATTGCTGAAATTTTATCTAGTTCACACAAGAACAAATAAGCGGCGTTTTGGAAAATCTCGTCGAAAATTTAAAACACGTCTATATTTTTAAGGATAAAAGCATGTACTAAATTTTAATTAGTAGAAGGTTTGCATTTTAAATTATCATTCTCTTATGAATGGAAATATTCGAGCAGGTTTTAACGAATTTAGCTCCAAATTTAGGAAAAAATCACAATAGATTTATCTGGCTCATTGAAGTCCAAAAGATAAAACTTCATCAACATTCCAAGGTCAAATTTTTAACGATATTCAATACTTTTACTTTTGTATGGCTTCGCATAAAAGAAAGTAAAACTATTATTTCATTAAAAATTCTGAAACAATGATGACATTTTCCTCCCTTTAAAAAGTTAATCAACCATTTTGATTCACTAAAGTTTGAATTAACATAATGAAATATATTTTAACACAAAAACAAAATTTGATGCTTGGTTTTATTTGCAAAGTTTATTCGTTTTATCACTCACTTTTTATTTCCTTAAATTCTAGGAAATAAAATTCTATCAAAAAATAATTCCAAAAGAAAATAAAAATAATGAAGAATCAAGTTCAAAAAAGTTGTTCCACGCTAATATGTCTTGTTGTATAGAATTAGACTTTTGGCTTTCTTTTCTTTAAAATCCTCTAAAGAACTTTCAGTTTCAAAAAAAATTTAAGAGCTTTCAATTAGTTGGGGAAAGACGTGTTTATCGTAAATATTTATCAATTGTATTTTTTTTGATTATGCAAATAATAGAAAGATAACAAATAAAGAGACTTTCATTCTTAAATGAAAGTGCTTCATTTTCAACAATGAAACATATATAACAGGTAAAGTGCATCTTCTTGGAAGCTATTCTTGTTCCTTTAACGATGAAATGATTGTTTTGTTACCACCAAAAAATGTATGAGCATTATAAAGCTACTTTAATTAAGAAAGATGAAAAGCAAAACGTAAATATAACTCAAAAAACGTAAGAATCAAGAAAAATGGTGATTCCATTGCTTTAAATAAGAACTCAAAAACATCATCGCTGCTGAGGAAACACAGAAAATCAATAACCTTCAGTGCACAGGTGAGTGTTTTTACGATCATTGAACATTGTTATTTTGGGATAAATCAGCAGGTTTCTGTCCATGCAGTCTTCTTCTTTGATAACTATTCTTGTAACGAAGACTTTATTACTTTGGATCGGCTTTGTTTTTGGCATTAAGCCTCTTTTAGTGTTTGCCGTGTCCTTGCTATAGCATCAAAGGCAAATCGTAAAATTATTTTTTATCATGTGGGAATATGAGGTTGTTTTGGTGTCTCCGAAATTTGACATTTTCTTTTTTTCATTGGTAGCTAGCGAGTCACGTGATCCATGACATTTCAGGTTTATCTTGCCAGTACTATTTGAAATATTCAATTAAAGTTACTATCAATTGTGTTTTTTTATAGTTTCTATGAAATGACGTCATATTTTAGTTTGTTTACAATTTATTACTTTTAAATAATTAGTCCCTCGAACAGGATATTATCGTTTGTTTGTTTTTTTGTGTTTATTTTTGAATTTTTATTTAATTTTAACTATCGCGAGTTTGTGAAACGCGACTTATATTTATTCTTTAATTATATTATAAGCGCTGATTGTATTTTTCAAAATACCGTTACTATTAGAATGTAATTTTAATATTAATCTGCAATATCTTCATTGGGTTTTACCACATAGACAATAGCTTCCAGTAATAGTGAACTTCACGTCAAAATTACTGTTTTTTATCTTAAAATATGTTGAGGTCCAGAACTTTGTTTGACAGCTAGAAAAGTTGAAAATGAAAGCTTAAAAAAATCATCATAACAGAGAGAAATCTCGTAATTTTTTCAAACCAGTTTAAACTAGTTAAAGACTTCAATTAATGAAGATAAATAATCACTTAAAAAATAATGATGTCCTCACACGATAACGTGAAATTTGCGACCATAGATTTCATTGTGTGTGTGTGTGTGTGTGTGTGTGTGTGTGTGTGTGTGTGTGTGT
>JAOUZG010042400.1:260674-278999 GCA_026289955.1 Argiope argentata
GTGTGTGTGTGTGTGTGTGTGTGTGTGTGTGTGTGTGTGTGTGTGTGATCTTGCATGATTCAAAACCGGTGGTATGGATATTTTGGTACTTAGTATTATACCATCCAACTCTATCATTGAATTTGAATTCATCGCCAATGAGCAGCTAAACCGCCAATTATGACAATCCGGCAATGGTGTCATCCTTTGATCTTTATCGCCAAATTTAAATCCGTCGCCAAAAAATTACTAAACCATTTGCGATCGTTGTCGAAGACGGTATAATACGTAAGTACCGATATTTTTGATAC
This sequence comes from Argiope argentata, assembly GCA_026289955.1. Classification (NCBI taxonomy): domain Eukaryota; kingdom Metazoa; phylum Arthropoda; class Arachnida; order Araneae; family Araneidae; genus Argiope; species Argiope argentata. Next base: position 260,965 of record JAOUZG010042400.1, read on the forward strand.
ACTGTTTTATCGACATGCTTGAAATCGAATAATCATTTGTAACTAAATAGTATAGGCAATAGCAATTGCTTCAAACTTTAAACAGGCTTGTTATAAACACAACTCTTCCCAATACAGTCAGACAGTTGTTTCTATTTTCCAGACATCATACAAATAGTCACAACTATTTACAAAATAACTGTTCGGCCGTCAAATATTGATTAAGTCTGAAAAGTTTCGAAAATCATTTTATTGATTTTAACATATTTTTTTTGTCTTCATGCTGATTTTAAAATAGAACAAAAATTATATGAATCTACAACATGATATTACAAGCATAAAATACTTGCTCATTTTTGAAAATCATTTAATTCATGTTTGTATAGCTTTAAAATTTTTAAGCTGCAATTAACAATAAGGATAAATAATAGAATATTTGCGTACTTCTGTGACCTGGTGGTAAGTTCTCCGCTTCTGAACCGTTCAGGATCCGATAAATCAAATCTGAACTTTATCGAAACAAAGTCGTGTAAGGGGAATCGATACTTATGCATTAGACCGTCGATCCGCCAACCTCGCCAAATTTCATTTTAGTGGCCAAAATTGTTTAATGCTTTTAAATACGTAGCAAACCAATTTTGGCGCTTAGGCGATTGATTGGCGACCATTTTTTGATTTGGCGAAAATGATCGACTGCTCAATACGAAAGTACCGAGGAATCTTTGGATTTAAAAATGAGAAAAAAGATTTCAAATAAATCTGCACTTAAACAATCTTTTGTTGAAGAGTGGTCTAATACTGACCTTACAGTTACAAAAAAAATTAATTATATCAATTCTAGTAAGATTAGAAGCATAATACACGCTAATGGAATGCATACTATTATTTATTTGAGACTTGATTATATATAATATTTCTTTTGTAATCATATAAGTGTGTATATACTTTTTTTGACACGAGATATTTTAATTTAGTTATAGAAAAAAATTATTTATATTATTGATTTCTTTTTTCTGTATTATTTTGAGGATTAAACATATTCTGGGCTGTCAATACCAATTTTTGTATTTCTTAATGCTTCTTTTTATGAAATGCAAACAAAAATGTAAGTGTGCAAATACTTTTTTTGCTTGCCGTAAGTTCTGGATTTTAATAAAAAAATTAATGTGTTGGTCAAAGACATTTGTTTGGGAAAATCAAATAAATATAAAATATCTTATGATCAGTTTTGTACGAATTACTTTCATTTTCAATTAACTTGGTAACTAATAAATAATTATCTCTATTACCCTGAGTATTCTTATACGAATTTAAATAACAATTCCCATTTTGGATAGCGTTAACTAATTAGATGGTTCAATGAATTATTATTTCAAAGAATTACTATCTAATTGTTTAGATTAATAACCCACAACTTGTAAAAAAGGTTCTCAAATGCTTATATTTAAAAATAAGGAAATGAGTCTTATCTTTATACTTTCCAAGGAATGAAAATAACAAAATAAGCAATCGCATATGAATAAAACCAAGTTTCATTTTCATCACTGACGAAAAAACGTCTTGTGGCAAACTTCTAAGTAAGGAATTCTTTTCGTTCCAGGAAAATGCAATTAGATGATCACCTTTTTCGAGACTTCCGGGAATAAATATTCGAAAGAAGGGAAAAAAAGCTCTTATTTAATTATAGAAGATGAAAGGCATCGAACTCCAAAAAATGATGGTGGAAAAAACTAATTTTTCAGCTTAAATAAAGTTACTGAAGCTTCTTGTCTACTCTTCAAAAAATGAAACGTGGCAAATCCATTGTCTTCAACAAGTAGGCATTTTTTTTTCAAACATTTCACATTTTTCTCAAAGATACAAATCAATAGATTTGTTCTTATGCATTTTTAGTGTAATGTTTCCTTACTTATCGATTCTCTAGACGGAATATCGATAATTATGATAACTAAATCTGTTATGCATTTTTTCAGATGATAAAAAAATATTTTTAGCCCTTTATAATCTTTTTTGCCGGCTCTCTGGCACAGAGGTAGCGTGTCTTCCTCGTGTTCTGGGGGTCCCGGGTTGACTTGGAGAAATATAGAAATATAGTTATTCTAAAATTCGTAATGCATTAATTTCAGCGTTTATCACCTAAATTATTCTGCAAATCTGGTACAATTTAATATATTTAATGTCATATTTTATCATCTTAGGGCATTTTTAAAATTAAAAATAGCATATAAACCTTTAAAGCAGATTATTATAAAAAGGAATTTTTATATAGAGAAAATCAGTGTTAAAATCTAATCATTCGTTTCGATTATTAAATTATTAAAAAAAACCTAATGATTTTTTTTAATTTTAAAAAAAGCATTATTCATCCTTATATTGTAAAATAGAAAAAAAATAATTAATCTTCAAATTACATGCATAAAAGAGAGTAAAAAAGAAAGAAGCATTTGCATTTAGTAGAAATTAAACCCACCGCCCGGTTCAGGCATGGCTGTTCTTCTGTGTACTATCTGTAAGGTGGGTAAATGGCTCCCCCCTGTTAAAAGGGGCTGTGCAAGCGAAAATGATGAGTGAGTATCAAAAGTCGTGCTCTTGGACATAGTTGGCGCTACTTCAAAAACAAGAGACGCTCGTTTCGGCTTAAATCTGCTGCTGTATCAGCGGGGGGCTTGTCCATAGGCATGTGCCATAAGTAACAACAACATATTTTTTTTTCCTAATCAAAACAGTTATTTACAATGCCTTTTATTGATCGCTTCAAATATCTTATTTTCAGAAAGTTATCTAGGCCATGATAGCCTGGTGGTAAGGTTTAGCCTTTGGAGCCAGATTGATTGTATTTTAATGGCACAAAAGCCATACATGGCTATTCTGCGCTTCAAAATGAGAGGGTGTCAAGTTCGAGTCCCAACTTTATAGAAGAACCGTCATGTAAGTGGGTCTGGTACACATTAAAACCGTCTAGGCCAAACTTTCTATTTCTGGTGTGGTGTGGTGTGGAGAGAGGTGATGCCAACTCAGGCATTGTCTTCGCCCTCTGACAGAGGTTCAAAATTACGAGGTCCGTCCCAAAATAGCCCTAATGCTGCTTTACAACGGGATGCTATTAAAACTAAACTAAACTAAACTTAGAGCATTATGTTATATTAATATCTTTGATATCCTATAATTTAATATGGCATTGTTGACATAACCACTTGACAAAAGTGACATTCTAGTCCGGTGGACGTTTTCTAACTTATGCGACTTCTACCACAATAGTATGATTTAAAATGATAAAAGAAATGAATAAAAAGGGACTCAATAAATGAAATAAATTTCATACAAGTGTGTCTATGAGAGCACTAGACGTTACACTGTCTACATCTCGTTGATAAACGAGTTCTTTACATTTATTGGCCTGCTTGTGTAGTGTATTTAAGCAGCTGCATCGATTTTGTGTTTTCAACACAATTAAAGCTGTTGATAATAAAAACGCATGAACGTGATTCTTTACAATCTCATCTCACAGATTTGTTACGGCTATATAAGAAAGGCTCTTTCCCGCTTATAACATTTTTTTTTTCATATCCACTGAATCATCCCGTATTCTTGGATTTTCAAAATATTCAGCTTTTTTAAAATAATCGTCTACGGACGTTATTAGTCGAAGAATAGTAGAAGAATATAAGTTGAAATTTAATTACAGATTCATATTTAAAGTTGGTTGGTTGACTGTAGTTATTGTTCTCGTGTCCTTTCGGAAAGATGGGTGCAGTAGATTCTGAGGGTATGGATCCTTTAGCACCCGATGGCAGAAGCCCGACTTCTAGCTCACACTCATCACACACCCTTTTTACGGGGCGGACTTCTTTCATTTGTTTCATTCATTCATCCACAGATCGTAATTTATGTTTGGAACACAGACCGATCATTTCTGACCCAGTACCCCCAGTGGTATTACTCACGGCATGAAGGACTTTGTGACCACGACCGATTAAACGTGACCAGCCACCACACACAAGATCGCAACTCGAACCCAACCCGATCAAACTCGCAACTTAAGAAATACGAATCCAATTCTCCACCAACCAGGCTATCCCGGCCAACGGTTGTCAGTTTAGTGGCACAATAGCCAGAATTGGCTATACTGAGCCAGACGTATGGTAATGAAATACTTTTCAAATATAACTAAAAAGCCTTTAGTAAGAACAAAAAAATGCATTGAAAGTTAACGTTAAAACTGTAAAATAAAACGTTGGAATATTTAACAAATTTAAAATTATGAAGTTTAAATGGAATCATAAAAAAACCTCTGTTTTTATAAAATTAAAAAGATTTTTGCGAGTTTTTCCTTCAACAGCGTTGGCATTACCAGCGATGAGGAGTTAAAAAAATCTAAACGATCCTATTTAGGGCATTGTAAAGTGTAGCTTTGCTATTAATAATTTTAATCGGAATCTGGAGATGGCAAGTTTGAATAACTAAAGCTATGATTTGATATTTCTGTCTAGTGCTGAATAATTAGTGAAATCTTATTTTAAACGAATAAAAAGCAATAACAAGTAATATAAAAAACATCTTTTAATCAATTCCTACTTAAATTAACAAAGAAAATTTTATTTTAGCAACTTTTTATTAAATATTTGAAGTTGTGGTTCTAGTGTTTCGCTTTATAATGGAAGGAGGGGCATTACATTCGAAATGGAAGACTTTGTGACCACAACAGATGTTGTAATGTCCAACACACATGGAGAGTTTTCGGCTGGGATGTTTGAACTCGCAGATCAAGGAATACGAATTCAAACCCTACCAACCAAACTATCCCGACCTAACAATTACAATTTCTAAAAATAATTGATCAAAAAATTATTCTAGCATTAAATTTTAAGCGCCAATTGAGGATTCAAATCCAATTGTGGCAACGCAAAATGTGTGCTTTTTCTACATCAGTTGGGGAACGCAATACAGATTTAAAATATCTAATTTTCTTTATTACTTTTTATTTTAGTTCAAAAGTACTTCAAAATGAATCGGAAAAATCGATAATTAACAATGCTTAATTTTAAATGCTTCAGACATAATGAAAATAAACAGAATCGTTTAAAATAATCGGCCGAAAACATGTTAAGCCTAACCTCATTAGTGGGGGGGGGGATCAAATTGAATTCGTTACTTATTTGGCTGTGGGGAAATGGAGAGTTTGGCGAGAAAATTTGTTTTTAATTAATAAATAAAAAAATAATTAATTAATATTCGAAAAAACTCTATTAACATCAAATGTCATCCGCTGACAATTTTAGAAAATTTACTTGAACTTCAGTGGATGAATAAAAAGTATTTTATTAACGATTGAAAATTTGAACCAAGATATACAAATATATATATATATATGGAGATTGTGAGCTAATAGTAGGAATCGAAAAATCACGTCATTGATTATGACGAGAGTGTGACGTGTTTTTGTTTGTTTCTTTGTTTGATTTGTGTGATGTTACCCAAATCAATCCTGATATACCAAAAAGTAGACTTATTAATCTAAGGGAAGCACAGCAGAAAATATATCAGTAATGAATTCGAACAAATATTTCATATTTCAATATTATTATCACTTGGGCAAGAAGTGGTTACAATAGAATTGAAAATGGAACGTACAGTCAACCGCACTTAATAATTCTCATGTTATAAATTACAAAATATTTTCTTTCAAGAATCGAATTTTTAGCACTAGTGATTCCATAGAAAGCAAAATGTAATGTTTTCAAGCATGCGCACATTCAAATCTAGCATCTGATATGCTATGGATAACATTGAATCACTAACGATGGCAATGTCTAGAAGGTTTAGAAGACAATAACCCTTCCCTTGATGTTTATTTTGAAGCAAACGATAGTAAATATTGGAGCAGAAAATCTTCTAACGTCACAGAAAATATATGAAGTTGGAATCACATAAATCATGGAATGCTTACTGACTGGAGATTTAGGATCGGATGACTGTGATGCTTGATGTGAGTCGAATTTTATGGATTTCAATATTTATTTTATCTTATTTGATGATAGCTTTTTAAATTCGTCTTATGTACTTTTGATGCATAAAATATTTTTATACATATCGTAAATATACTTCTGCTACATTTTCTGATATCGGATACATTCTAAGCATTTTTGAACCAAATAAACGATTAGGTTCTTTTTGTAAGAATATCGATGTACATTTATCTTTTATTAATTTATTTATTTGGGTTTGTTCATATATGATTTCTATAATTTCGTTTACTTTGATGCAGGCAATATGTTATTACCAGAATTAAATTTCAAATTACCATTTTTTCCGGTCTTGATCGAAACTTTGCAGAATTAAGATATTTTTATACATATCGTAAATATACTTTTACTACATTTTCAGATGTCAGCTGCATTCTAAGAATTTTTGTTACATATAAACGATTAAGTTCTTTTTGTAGGAATAATGCTGTATATTTATCTTTTATCTATTTTATTTGGGTTTGTTCGCTATATATGGCTTCTATAATTTCGTGTATTATGATGCAGGCAGTATGTTATTACCAGAATTATATTTAAGATTTACATTTTTTTCGATCTTGATCGAAATAATGCAGAATTAAGATATTTTTATACATATCATAAATATACTTTTGCTAGATTTTCAGATGTCAGCTACATTCTAAGCGTTTTTGTTACATATGAACGATTAAGTTCTTTTTGTATGAACAATGCTGTATGTTTATCTTATATTTATTTATTGGAGTTTGATCATATACTATATACTAGAATGGAGCCAATATGTTAGCAGAATTATATTTCAAATTACCATTTTTTCCGGTCTCTTGCAGAATCAAGATATTTTTATACAAATCGTAAATATACTTTTGCTACATTTTCAGATGACAGCTACATTCTAAACATTTTTGCTACAATATTGCTGTAAGTTTATCTTTTGTTTATTTATTTGGGTTTGTTCGTTATATATGACTCCTAGAATTTCGTTTATTATGATGTAGGCAGTATGTTATTACCAGAATTAAATTTCAGATTACCATTTTTCCCAGTCTTGATCGAAACATTGCAGAATTAAGATATTTTTATACATATCGGAAATATACTTTTACTACATTTTCAGATTACAACTACATTCTGAACATTTTTTCTACAATATTGCTGTAGGTTTATCTTTTGTTTATTTATTTGAGTTTGTTCACATATGGCTCCTAGAATTTCGTTTATTATAATGGAGCTTGTATGCTGACAGAATTATATTTCAGAATACCATTTTTTCGATCTCGATCGAAACATTGCAGAATTAAGATATTTTTATACATATCGTAAATATACTTTTACTACATTTTCGGATGACAGCTACATTCTAAACATTTTTGTTGCATATAAACGATTAGGTTCTTTTTGTACGAATATTACTGTATGCTTATTTTTTTACCTATTTATTTGAGTTTGTTCGTTATATATGGCTTCTTGAATTTCATTTATTATGTAGAGGTAGTAAGTTATTACCAGAATTAAATTTCAGATTACCATTTTTCCCGGTCTCGATCGAAACAATGCAGAATTAGGTTAAATTATCATTGGAAGAGAATTCACCAATATATTTACAGGAAAAATTGTAACATTTCATTAAATTCAATTCTTCCAACTGTTTAAAGTTAAGGAAGCAGATTTATTGATCGAGCCATGAAAATGGCACTTATTATTATTGGAATATATTTATGATGAATCAAAATTATTTGGCATTTATTTTGATGACCTTAAAGATATTGATCCTAAATTCGATGTTTCAAGTTTAAGATTTCTACATTTCTTAGTCATAAGATTTAATGTACTTGAGAAAAATCATAGATTTTCTTATGTTGCTTTATATCTTGGATTAGCTAAAGCCTTGCAGATGAAACTACAAAAAAATACAAAAGTAAAATAAATATAAAAGAATGCAAAAATTCTTCAAATTAAGGATTTAATAATAGTAGATCTTTGTTTATATATTGATAAAATATTTGTTTATATATTGATTGGTTTCACAAACAACGCTTATTCACTTGCTAAGCAATAAAGAATTTTCACTTAGGTAATCATAAGTATTTTGATCATAGCCATTTTAATCTTTTAACTGTTCTGATTTTTCTGTTGTCCAAATCGATAACATCTTCCATTTTGAAAATGTGCTGTCAAACGGATTCAGCGATAAATTTATGAAAACTTGAAGATGATCATGCGTTGCGTTATCCAAATTTTTAAAGAATTTTAACAAATATGAATGTTTTGGTTTATTTTATTTAAATACTAGCCGCCTTTGGCGACCAGTTGGTTCGCCAGTATTAATGACGATTAAAGGATTCAATCAATTTGATATAACTTGGTCTCATAAAAGGTTTTTCAGCAAAATATTTTTAAGCTTCAAATTTCGATAGTCATATAATTCACTTATATTATTATGTAGCAGTCCTGATCTTTGAACTCCGCATTTCTCTCTGATTTTCTATCAGAGCTCGTAAAATTCAGTTTTAATTTAAAGTGGAAATGAGGAAACTTCAATTAATGTAAAGACCTCTTTACTTAATCTAACCTTGTCTTTAAATAACACTAAAAATTGAAAGCAGAGTAGTCCGACATTGAAGTTTTATGTTCAATACAGAAATTGAAACATTATAATATTTTATAATTTATAATATGTCAGAGAATTAATCAGCAAACATTTCACAGATTAAATGAAACATTCAGTTTTTAATTTTATTTTTAGATGTATATAAATGCTCTCGATAATGAATTTTTTTCCGGTTTATAAATATATTTCAAAAAATTACGGTTTTAATTTCTTTGGTCTTACAGATTCATATTCTGTAAAGTATTTTTAATATTTCAACTTCTAAATCAATAAATAAACATTTCTATCTTCTGCAATCAAATATGGCTGATTTATTCAGTTTTGAATATTGCAAGTTTAGAACAATTATCATTTTCATAGTCTAGACCAATTATTCTAGAGTAACCCTGATTGGCTTCTTTGAGATCTTGATAAAGTGATCTAAAATCGCCAGTTTTTATCGAATAGTTATATTGAAATTTTCATAGATCGATCAGCTTTGATGATTGATTTAGTTGATTGGAATGCCACTTTTTTATTTTAAGGACTTATTGTCTCTAGAATATTTTGTTAAACATGATTCACAGAGCTGATGATATATGTAAAAATTTAAAAGTCGCAATTCATTAGCATTTTTCCCTCAATCTACTAATTATATATTTCACTTAGACCATTTGGTAAGAGATTTATGTCCCTCCGCCCAAAAAAATTAAGAAATTATATGTTGGGCTCCTATTACAGATGATGACTTGTAGATGTTAAGCCATATTTGCCTTAAATAAAACTGTTTAATTGGATTAGTAATATATGTATAGTAAAATTGTATAGAAAACGTTTTCATCCATTTATTTTCCACAAATATCATGTTTCATATTTGCTTCATTTTATGCAGACACGTGCCGAAAATGACATTTTTATATGTTTAATTTGGAATGAAAGCTGATTTATTTGTTCTCATGTGAGAACATGATATTGCTTTGGTTAGAAAGTTTTGATGTCTCCGAAATATGTGGGTAAAAATGTGTATATATGCTTTTACAAATTTTGTATTGTTAGTTATTACGTAAGCTTGTTTGAAAGATGCGTTTTCAAATAGCTGACCTCCTTTTACCAGTATAGTTTTAATATTACGTATGCTTCGTTGAAAGCAGGTGCGTTTTTATTTCGCATGATTCATTAAAATGCGGAGATCAATTACAATCACGAAGGCGAATTCTTTGATTTGCGCAATATATCTTCTTCACATGAGTAAAAGTAACTATTTAAAACATGTCTTAGTGCTTTAAAATTTAAAAAAAACGCGAATTCAAAAAAATTTAATTCTACTTAATATCAAATGCTTTTTGTTCGTCTTTTCTTTGAAATGACGTCATCTTCAAGCTCGATTAAGATTTCTTACTTTTAAATAATTAATATCGCTTTCAGAAGTTATCGTTTGGTACTTTTCTAAAAGTTCTTTTTCAGTTTTAACTGTCGCACTTCTGTAATATATTTTTATTTTGTGTTTTTATTTATTTTAATTCATTAATTGAATTAATTTTGATATTACAAACGATCAATAAAAATTTTATTGTTTAAAAAATATCGCATTTCCTATTTATTTCATTTTATATAATCATCACGTGATATAAATTATATTTTAGTTTTGTTTTTGGTCGTAATCAACTTTTTTTAATCAGAACTTCTGAAAATATGATGGCAACATTTTATTAAAAACTGATTATTTTTTTTAGATCCTCGCGAAGATAAAATTTTATTTTTATTTTGTTTATTTTTATTTTATTGTTGAAAAAAACCGATTAAATTAAATGTTTCAAAATTCATTAAAAATAGAGTTTTAATTTCTAGGTCAAAACATTAGTATCATTGAAAAGCTAATTTTTTGAGCTTTAACTTGATGCAAAAATCAATTTTGTGCTGCAATATTTCCGGAAGTTATAGTGAAAAAATGTCAAAATTTGGCTTATTTTTTAATTAATTAAAATTTTAATTAAAAATTCAAAAAAGGGGCTCCGAGATGCACATTCCCGTCCCCCAAGGTATACATGTACCAAATTTGGTAGCTGTAAGTCGAACGGTCTGCCCTGCACACCGCCAACACACACACACACACACACATTCTGCTTTATTATAAGTAAAGATATATAATGATAATTTTAAATATATAATAATATTTATATAAAAAAATTTAATAAAATATAATAATTATATAATTAAAAAACATAATAAATACAATAATAATAATTTAAAATATATAATTAGAAAAAATGGTAAAGGTTACGTATAGTGTGCCCCTTGCCGCGCCAAGGATGCCAAGTCGCCAATAAAGATGGCGGACAAAGTAAACAAGCACTTCTATGGAATAATTACGATTACGACTTTGCGCAATATAAATATGATTTTTTTTACCGATAAGCATTGTCTTTTTAAATTTTTTTCAGACCCGGTGCCTTCAACAGATGTCTCCGGCATCTATTGAAGGCACCGGGCAAAATTTTTTAACATAAAAAAAACATCCTACGGCTTCGCTAGGCCCGGGAGCGAAAAAATAGTAGCTTCGCTAGAACATTGAACATAAAGAATGTGTGGATAACATGAACAGTAAATAATAAATAATTGAGAAAGACAGAGATGCAAAAAAAATGGATTTAATATGAAATTTTAAAGAACGAGAAATGTGAATAATTCTATTGCAGACGATTTTTAAAGAAAGAAAGCAGACGACTTCATAAAAAAATAAATCAGACGATTTTGTGAAACCGCATACTGAAAATTAAAATTAGTAAAGGTATAAATATTTTATATTCGTATTAAAAATATAATTGAAAAATCTTAGTAACTATACAAAAAAATCTTAATTATAATACAGATCAAAAATAAAATAATTAATTGATATTATTTTAAATTTAACAGTTTTCATAAAAGAATTGAAGCTCATGTACAACTCAACCATTGTACGAAGAAGTAAACAAAACATCATTAGGGTTACTACAAGAACTTTGTGCTGGGTTGCCATATTGGCGACAAACTCGGGGGAATACTAATGACCATTTTAACCGAAAAAATAATTTAAACATATATTATCTGAATTTTTAAGAAATTTTGACAAAAATGAATGTCTTGGTTTATTTTACTTTAAAATATGTAAGGATAATTTTAAAATTATAATAATAATGATATAAAAAATATAATTATTTTTAATATATAATAATCATCATATAAAAAACATAATAAATATAATAAATTAAAAAATTTAATAATTGTGAGAAAAACTTAATAAATACAATAATAATTTAAAAAACGTAATTAAAATATAATTATATAAAAAACATTATAAATATAATAATAATAATTTTTTAAAATGTAATTAAAATATAATTATATAAAAAACATAATAAATACAATAATAGTAACTTAAAAATATAATTAAAATGTAATAATTTCAAAAATATAATTAAAATATTATGATTAAAATGTAATAGCAATAATAAAAATATAATCCTTAATTATGGATACCATAATTAAAGAGTTAAAGTTTTCTATAAGTCAATAATTCTAGGCCTTTTTCATGTTTAAATAGCATTTAATAAGGAATCAAAAAACAACTCTTCGCATTAATGTAATGGCTTCGAAAAATTTGCAAAAGTGTACAAAAATGGAACGAAAGTTTTAAATATATTTTTCGAATAATAAACAGAATACTTTGTCTCATTCTAAAAAGCATGAGGAAAAGCTTATTTGTAATCTTCTACAAAGACTACAAAACCTTCTTAATAACACTTCAGGAAAAAAAAGCAAAAAAAATTATGGAATTCTACAAAAAGGTAAATATTTTTGAAATTGCTGGATATTGTTTTTGTGTTGCTTATCAAAGTTTTTCTTCCCTTCGGCATTTTATGTGATTTTCTTCTTGGTTTACTATTATTCATAAAACGATATCTTTAAAATATAAACATGTTTTTGTGACTTCAATCTCCTGTAATCGTCTTTGAAAAATCTCCAAGATAGCTTACTTTTTTGTATCTCATTAATTGCTTCAAAACCTAGTTCTTTGATCACCTCTATTTGGCTTGTCGAACACAATATGATGATTAATATTATTTCCGATAATATGGCATCCCACATAAACAATTTTTCGCATAGTTTGCAGACATTTATGGGTTAAAAACGATGTTATGGGATTTTAATATGCAAAAAATGTCATATTTTTGTTTGTGAATGGTGATATCGAATGAATATAAAATTAGCAAGAACAAATGGAAAATATTGAAGTTTTGCTTAATTTCAAAGATTTTGCAAAGTAGAGCTTTAAATATTAATTTTGCCGTAGGTTTTAAACCTAGTTAATCAAGAGACGTTATGAAGTGATTAAAAGGGGACGCGGTGACCTAGTGGTAATTTATCGGGTTCGAGACGCGAAGAACCGTCCACAGAAGAACCGTCGTGTAAAGAGATTTGTTGCATGTTAAATTTGTCAGGGTTAAACCCTTCCACAGGTGTGGTTTGTAGAGGGAATGTCATTTCAGGTGTCGTCCTCGTCATCTGACCATGGTTCAAAAGTACAAGGTGCATCCATAAATAGACTTAATGTTGCTTTACAACGGGACGTTAAAATAACTAAACTAAACGAATGATTAAAAAACGTCTTGAACAATAAAGTCAAATTTGATTGAAATTGTTATTTTTATTATACATTTGTTTATTGGATTATTCAAAAGAGCAGAAGTCAAAAATATTTTTTTCAATAATTGCATAAATATATTTCCATCCTTTCCTTTTTTATATATATAAAATTCTTTATAAACGAAATTTCCCAAAAGTGATGAAATATTCGCTATGATATCATTTTCTGAAATTTTCTACTTAGAATTTTGTCTGATGCAAAAAAAATTATATCACCCGATGCAATCTAAAATATATATATGAGCATTGGTGCCCTGTTGGTAAGGTCGTAATTGGAGGGTTTCAAGCTCGAACCCAATTTCAACGAAGAATCATCATTTGAGAGAATCTGGTGCAAGTTAAATTTTCCGGGGCAAAACGTCGTATCCCTTTGGTGCAGAAGGAAGTTAGAAGGAAGGGAATTCCAGCTAAGGTGTTGTCCTCGTCATCAGACCTCTGCTCAAAATTACAAGCTCAATTCCAAAATAATGCTTTTGTGGCTTTAAATAAGGCATTAATATAAATGGACTGGACTGAAAAGAATGAAAAAATTGTATGGGTAAAAATCTTAAAAGGGAATTTACAATAAAATTCGCCCTCTGTTCTATAAAGGAGTAAGGTGTGCTGGGATCTTAAGTAGAGCCATATGGTTACTTGTGATTTTACTCTACAGCCTTAGAAACAAATTTGTGAATCATTGATGGAGATAGAAGAAAAATTTATTATTATTAATGAAACTGGAAATTATTTGCAAGTTTAAATTAAGAGAACAAGGTCAACTAAGATCGGATTAATGAGCAGTAGGAAAGCTTGGTGTGATGAATTTAAAATAAGATCACAAACAATGAAAAAAAAACAATATTTGTAATATTTTCCAATATCTTTGTTTCCAGCATTATTTATTCTAAAATTTATATTTAAAAGCCTTACTTGGGAAAATATAGAAATTTAATTATTCTAAAATTCGTACTTGCATTCATTTCAGTATTTATTCCCTAAATCATTCTGTGAATCTGGTATAATTTAATATATTTAATGTCATATTTTATCATCTTATGAGATTTAAAAAATTAAAAATTTGAATCAATATATAAAGGTTTTGTTGAGCTCGTGTGTCAACAAAATTGAAATGCAGACAGATTTAATATAAAACAAAATCTTATTACATTTTAAATAATATTATCAAGTTTGCATCAACTTATTTTCATTCAAATTCTAGCATCGAATTTTAACATCAAAATCAAGAGTTCCAAAAATATCTCTGTTGCCAATTTGAATTTACAATTATTTACAAAATATTTTTTTTAATTATGAAACTACTCGTGCATTATTTTTAAAGTAAATATTTATGACTTATGTCGCAACAATTTAAATCTGGTTATTACAAAAAGAATTCCTATGTATAGAGAATCCATTTTAAAATCTAATTATTCGTTTAGATTATTATATTAAAAAAAGATCCTAATGTATTTTTATTTTAAAAAATGTCTTTTTCAACCTGTAATAGAAAATAGAAATATTTTTAAAAATTAATCTTCAAAATTGCATGCATAACAGAAAGTAAAAAGTAAAAAAGCATTTGTACTTAGTAAAATTTAACCCACCGCTGTCTTAGCATACGGATAGGGCTCTTGATCTGGGCATCCCGGTTCGGGCAGGGTAGTTGTTCTGTGTTCTATCGGTAAGGTGGGTAAATGCCTCCCCCCGTTTAAAGGGGCTGTGCAAGCGAATGTAATGAGTGAATAGCAAAAGTCGTACTCTTGGCCCTAGTTGGTGCTACAACAAAGCAAGGGACGCTCATTCGGCTTAAAATAACTAATTACTTAAGAGAGCCTTTCCATGGCAAGTGCCATAAGAAGCAACAAGAAATTAAATCCTGTTTTTGTTGTTATCAATGGCACTTCTTCTTCTTCTTGTTGTTGTTATTATTATTAATTACATTTGATGCATCAGTGTATTTCAGCCGAAATAAGCATCTCTTGTTTGAAGTAGCACCAATTAGAGCCAAGAGTACGACTTTAGCTACACACTCATCGCATTCGCTTGAAAAACCCCTTTTTACAGGGGGCACATTCACACACCTCAGACATAGAACACCGAAGAACAACCATGCCCGAACCGGGACTTGAATCCGGGAAGTCCAGATAAACAGCCAGGACGTCAACTAATTAACTTCTAAGTCCAGACGCAAAATAATTTTATTACAAAGAGTTTTACTCAATAAATCCTTTTATTTTTATAAAGATGCAATTAAATGTTTTTCCCTTTGTTTCATGGAAAAATAATCACCACGAAATAAAAAAAAGAAAAGAAAAACCCTTCATTTAATCATCGAGGATGAAAGACAAAATCTTATGCATCTGGGAAAAAAACCTAAAAATGATTCTATTACCCTAAATAAATGTTCATATCCTTCTCGAGGAACAAAAGAAAAAATCTCCAATGCATTAATGTAAATGATTTCACTTTCATTAGTTTTGTGTTGCTTAAATCAACAAGTTTCTTCGCTTGATCTTTTGTGTGATTTGCATCAGTAATTACTTTCTTGAGATAGAGGTTTTAATTCTGCAACTTAATAACATGGACCTATCGTAGCGTGGGTGGCCAGCCTGGGGGATAGTTTTCGGACTTCGAGAAACTTCCGTATAAAGAATAAGAATAATACGTATCACTAATGAAGTGAAAATGTCTAAATAATATTGTATTTTATTCGGAAAACTTTTGGAAGTTTCTGACAAAACAAACTGTAATAACCCTTTTTTGTTTATGATTTCTTTAATGTGAGTGGTAGTGACAGTGATCACGTCCAATTTTAGTCCCAAATCTTTATTTACATGTAGATACGAGACAGAGCACAAGCATAAAGCAAAAATACGAAAAGAAACACAAAACTTTATGAGCATTGTTCCCTTCGTCAGTCCCAGACCGGATTCTCTTCAATATTTCCCCTCCTTTCCTCTCTCCAAGTTAGGCAAGTGGGGTTACTATCAGAGGTGAGCAGGGTTGCCAAAGCTGGCGAACCTTATACAAACAATCGAAGGATTGAAATACGTTGTGTCTGGAAATTAGAAAGTACATGAATATTTCATAAATTTCTCTGAAATAAAAATAAAATTCTGCGTTTATTTCAAACATTATTTTGAGCAAGCTTGTAGTTATTAGTTCCGATTTAAGGAACTGTTGAGACCACCTATATGTTATGACTAGAAGCTATTCAGAAGTTCGGTAAAGAATCAATAAATGACTACTTCGACCAGCCTGAAAGCCCACAGATAAACCAGAAGGACCGGATCACCACTAAAGAAACACAGGTGGGAACTGTATAGTCAAGTCCTAAGGCTAAGGTACCCCTTTTCTTTTGGGAAATACCCCCCGTAATTAATGGAAGGTAGCTGACCCCCTCCAGAGCGGAGAGAACCAATCATCATGACAAAAGCTTCTGCTTTTGGAAAATTCAAAAATTGGATTCGTACGTTCTTCGAATCATTCGTTTAACCTGACTTAAGATGTTGTCTCAGTTGGAGAAGTTTCAGTAACTTTTTACGGTATATTAGAAAGTTATTACTCATTTTTTTTTAATTTCCACTCATCATTGAAAAGTTCGGATAGCAGCAATAAGCAAACGTTTAAAAAGGATGCGGGATACGTGGCTACTCCCACCTTTGGAATGCACACAGATAAACCAGATGGACCGGTCCTCGTGATCTGATTGTGATTAAAAATTACGAAGTCAGTCTCAAAATAACCCTAGTGTTGCTTTACAACGGGACGTTAATATAACTAAACTAAACTAAAAGTAAAGAAAAACAGACGGTTAAACTCTTGTTGAATTTGGAACAAAATTTTATCGACGACTATATTATACATGTTAACTATTTGTATTGGGATTTTATCTAAATAAAAATTGTCGCTTTGCAGTTTTAGTTTTTAACCTTTTGCAGTCCGAAAAATAATTAGATGCAAAATTATTCACCTAATACAAAGATTTGCTTATAGCTATGAAAAATAAGTATATATAATTCTTTTAAGTCGCATTTCTTTGAAAAACTAATCTACGTCTCTTAATCATTATGTAGGCGTTTTTAACAATTAAATTTGAAAAATATATAAATAAAACGTCAAAATGAAGCACAATCTTGAATGGTGACTAGAATCGACATCGGACCGCAAAGGGTTAATTATATTCAAACAGCCGGACTAACAGACTTAATCCAAGCACATTTCCCTCAAAATTTGATGTAAAGGCCAAATACCAAATATCATCCTTTTCAATCAGAGCGTTTTTGAATTACTTTCGTCACAGACAGACGGACGGACTTTTTTTTACATATGTTTTTCGAACTCCGGGATATCTAAAACGTGGAAATTTGTCAATATCTGACAGTTTGGATTTTTTGACCATTACTGTACTTTCTTGATATCACGTACACAAGAACGTAGAAACTGATAATACGTTCATAGTGTAGTACTGGGAATCTACACCTCTTTCATCTTCAACCAATATTCTGTAAACAAATCGCCAGAAACTGCCAACCAATTCTCTTCTCATTGTGAATATCTTCACATTCGGCATTGAAACTTCGCACCCACCCCCTTACCATTAAAATACTCATCACAAACACAATAAATTTGGATGTTAATCTCAATACTTTTTATGTTTGTAGCATTAAGAAAGCGGAAGACAAAACACAGCTAGCATGGAGAGGGATATCTTCATACACTCAACATGGCGACTAGGGCAATACTTAGCGATCTAAAAATGACTTTTTTCAATTTCTACTCTTAGTTCACACTATCCCTAT
>JAOUZG010042400.1:295189-305591 GCA_026289955.1 Argiope argentata
AAAGCCGTTTTGAGTCGAGTTTTACCTTAAGATTAATTAAAAACTACGCTAGTTGGATCAAGATTTAAAGGAATCTCTATCATTCAGACTTCTGCCTGAGTATGAAAATACTGTTTTGATTTTTATGTCTGTTTCTGAACACAATAAATTTAAAGTCGTTTTGAGTTATAAGGATAAAATCGAGCAGAAAGATTTATCTATATTTCTAAATTGTTCAAGAAGTCCATTCTGTGTAAATCTGTTTGCCCAGCAGTTGCAATAGAAGTTAACATCATAACTATAAAACAAAGAGAGTTAAATGGATAAAATCTGGGGCTCATATTTAATATCTAAAGTGTTGTTAAATTTAGAGTTGATTCCCTCGAGGGATTTACCGTCTGTCAATCTGTACTCGCCAGAGACTAGCAGAGGTTCGCCTCTAGGCTCCGACAGGCCTTCTCGTTAGTCTATGGAGTGACAAGGGCAAGATATCGCCTCTGCCCTTCTAGGAGCAGCACACCTTCCCTTTGGCTGTCTAGTTAAGGAGGGAGCACTCCACCGAGATCACGATCGGCGTAGCAGAGCGTCTGGGCTCAATCCCAACTCCAACTGAGTGTCTGTATCCGCCCGCGCCTGGGGGTCTCCGTGCTCCCCTAGATAAAGACGAGTTTTCATTGCCGCTGTAATGACCCTGTGGCGAGAACGGGCCTACTGCTGCGTTTGGAGGAAGTCTCAAACTCCCAAAGATGCAAATCCCCCAGTAAAATAGTTTACATTACTTTAATTCTAAGTTCTTTAAACCAAATCATCCCTATGCAGGCTCTCTAAAAACAAATCTACCCCAACAACCAGAATCAACTCAAATTAATCATGCCCTAATAAAGCAATTCTAATACGCCTTAGTTAGTGAAGGTTTCGAGGCTTTTCATAAAATCAAAAAACTTATTCTTGTTCTTCCCCCAACTAATTAAGGCCACCAAAGAAATGAAATCTACAAATGATCCCATGTCCAAATTATTTATATTATTCAGAGCGATCACTTAGCCAGCTAGTCCCTAATGCAAGCAAATTCAGCTAGTGGTTGGATTCTTGGGGCACCTAGCCCCGGCAGGGGCTTATCCCCAGTCATGACTAGAGTGCTTCCTCGTGACGTTCATCTACATTCGTGATCAGCTTCGAAGTGGACTTAAGTTCTGCTGGAGGAACATTTATAGTTGCAATTGGAAAGTAGGGGTGAGTGGGGTGGCGAGAGTCAGAACGGGCTATGATTGGTTATTTAGAGGTGATGTGCGTGAAGTTATCCACCTAGTAAGTGTGACATTAGTTAGTATGAGCTGTTGGATTAACATTAGTGTTACGAATTTAAGAACTAGTTTTAGATCATGAGGGGGGAAAAGGTTAAGTTAGGTTAATTTGGAATACAAATAAAATTAAAGTAAGATGTTTCTGGGTCATCTGATTTTAGGGTTCGGCTTATATCTGGGGATATTTATGATAGCTTCATTTTTACTTTTTTTCTAAGTCTTCAAAAAATTTTACTGCAAGTTTTTTAACAAATATTTTCAAGGGGGGATATTCTAAAGCAAGGTACATGTTATTTCTAGGCATATACCATTTCATTATACAGATATTTCTGAAAAATCTAGTCTGCAATCTTTGAACTAAAATTAGGTTGGATTTAGGCGCATAACCCCACACCGGGCAAGCATTCACCTCTTAAACTGGTTTAAATAGTATCTCCACTACCCAGCCAACAGCCAATAGGAATGAAGTTTCTCTCCTCTCCACTCACCTACCCTCTTGAACCTACCAGGCTCAATGGAAGTCAAAGGCATTTCACTCCTCGCAGTGCTAATATCAACTACATGCCAAGTCAGGGGATAAGCCCTTTCCAGGGCTAGGCTCTCCATTAACCTTACAAATAGGCCGCTGTAAGAACTGTTAAAAGCGGAAGTGGTTCCCATTTAATGGTGGGCGGGAGTAGTGGACCGTCCTGCCTTCTTCGTGGCTGGAGCATCGACTCACTATGCCTTGCGTACTTTTGGGGCGGGGTCGCTGACGCTTGTGCGCATGATGACTAGAAGGGTCGACCCTCGGGTCGTACCGGCATGTGGTGACTTAATCGGCTTCGACCTGACACGGTCCTTAATTGGGCCAGGTCTCACCAGAGAATGATGGTTACGGGTCTGAAATCTTTTGTCGTATGACCTCTGGATATGGATTCGTCACGTGTTGGACTTATCGGCTGGTTCTATCTTGCCCACAAGCGGGGATGTGGTGAAAAAATGCGTGATGGTGTTAGTTCTGAGAGCCCTCTGGTTATACCGTGCAAAGACCTCGTTGTTGGTCGTCGGGGTGCCCCTCTATTTCTGTCATTCTGTACTCTTACAGATATCTATAATCGATAACTTAAAAAATGTAATGATATAATATATGAATTTTTTAATGTGAATTTATGACTACAATTGTAATTTTTTATTAGTTTTTTATTTCAATTGATCGGCAAAGAGTCTTCTAAAATATACATTCGATTATTACTTGTGTATTGTCGTTGTTTAGGGGTACAGCCTCGAAATGGTATCGACAGGTGATTGACTGTTGTCTTTAACGTAACCTATTCATAACAGCAGCCGATAGACCGATCTGACAATCTCTTCGAAGTGGTTTGCCCCTTGTCATAAAGTGGTCAATCTCTGGTCTTTTACACTTGTGTATTAACTGCATCCTTACGAATAATCGAAAAAATCTCTAAATACTGTATATATTATGTTAAAATTAATAAACTGTTGATTTTATATAATAACCGGTAATTATGCATAATTTCGTTATTATATATAATCACAAGATAAATTACATTTCCGTAATATATATATATCGTCAAATGTCATGGAGTGTTTTTACAGGTAAACTTTTTTTCTTATTACTTAATTAATAAATCCATATTCAATCATGAATTTTTTGTGACGAAATTTTAAATCTATAATAAAGGTAGACGAATAAAGTCTAAATTTTTCGCATTGTTCGATATAGCAGATCGAATTTTTTTCACCTTTTTCCATAATATTAAATAATAATTAATCTCAAATAATCATTTGCTAATCAAATTCTTTAAATATAGTTTGGTTGTAGAGACTTACAAATTCTCTTTGAAATTTCATTTGATTCCAATGGAGAATTTATTTTTTTTTTTGAAACTAAATCCTACCTCAATAACTCAAAATAATTCAGCACAGTACTCGAAATCGTCTAATATTCCATTTATTATTTTTGAAGTTTGAGTATTCTTTTAATAACTAGTTCCAGATCAAGTGAATGAAAATGTTTACTTATCGTACTAAATACTATTCATGTTTCAAGTAAAATATTTATTTACAATTTAATATAGGGAAAAAACAATTAGATGGTCAGCTTACTTTTCAGCTTTTCTATTGAATTTTCTATTTTTCTATTTATGACTAAAGAAATAGATTAAGGCTTAAGAACTGAGTATTGTCCTACTACTAACTGCAATTGCAGTAGTTGAGTCAGCAGAGCATCTCAGTTCTAATTGATTGATTCGAGATTTGAATACCAGCCATAGTATTTAATCCAAAGACTAAAATTCTTTTATTAAAATGACCATATAATCCATTGTTTATCTAATCTCTACTAAATACTTTTGAAATATTCTAATTGGATTGTTCTGGAACATTCTATAAGCTGAATCCCGTCAGTTATTAAGCTCTCTGTAAGTACCATTGTAAGTTACTTCGGCGTAATAAATCTTATTGTTCGATTAAACTAATATTATTTGTATCCTTTTTCTCTATCTCTTCTCCAAAATTATACCATAAATTCGGAATCATCCTTATAGACTCAGTTTCGATTTTATATTGATCAATTTTGATTTAAATGGATATTTAAGAGCTTATAAACATATTGTTACGTTCTTAACGTAGCGGGTTCGAATTGAATGGACTTTACTTGATGACAGCACAAACAAATTTATTAACAGCTATTTACAGGATGACTTGAAAAAGTAAAACTTCAAAAAACACAATCCAGCAATAGTCAATCACTTACAGCGTAAATGCAAGTCTTACGCACAATAAACACAGTCCACAAAACAGCTATTGTATAGCACAGCAACAGTAAATCGCAGCGAGCTCAATAATACAATGTTAACAGCAAACACAAACACAGCTCACTAATAACAAGCGGGGAAAGTAATGAGCTCTTACGACGAATCTCTGCTCCTTCGAGAGGAACTGTCAAATTGCAGTAACCCGTCCCTTATACAGCCGAGCGAGCGAAAGCCAGAAGCTTGGGAAACACCGTGAACGATCCAGCGGCCGCCAGAATGTTCCCCTCGCCAAATCAACTCGGCTGGCGCGAATCTACTCGTCAACCGTCGCCAATGCTTTCTTTTTCGGCGTTCGACCGCTTGTTACAATATATTATTCCCGGTAATGTGTTTTTATATCAATGACGTTCGCGGTAATCTGTTTTTATATCATTGAGTTTGTACCATTAGATATTTAAATTGCTTTACGATCTCAAAGATATAATTATTAATCATCAGAGAGGATATATTCATTTTTATCCTGTTTACCTTCAAAAAGGATTATAGTATCCTGCCTCCTTTTGACGTTTATACCATGACTTTGGAATCCCCATTCATAGACTTAATTTCGTTTTTATGCTGATTAGTCTTGATTTAAATTGATATTTCAGGCCATACAAACATCTCATGGCCAATTTAATGATATAGAAATGAAAATAAAGGCTGAGGTAGTTGTATCTAGTTATTGCCATTTCAAAACATGATGTCGTTTTTGGAATGAGTTTTTTGGGGTCAACAAAAGTTCGTTAGCTAAAAACAAAAATTTTATTATTTGCACGAGCCTCTCGGAAAATCAGCTTATAATAACATGATGCCATCTCATTTTCAAAAGCTCTGATTAAAAAAATAAGTTGATGACTACAGCAAATAAAACTTAGAAAGATGTCATCTTGAGCACGCGATTATATGAAATGAAATAAATAGGAAATGTGATATTTCTTTTTAAAATAAATGCGAGACAAAGTTTTCTTTGGATCGTTTGCCCTACTAAAGTGACTAATTCAATGAAACGATTAAAATGAATAAAAATATACTTTAACTCGCACGAGCACGTGGTGATAGGCCGTTCAAGAAATGATGTTATGACATGATACATTGAAATAAGAATAGCAGATTTCATTTTAATCTTTTTTTAAATAGCTATACAATCTCAAAAGTATAATTATTGATCTTCAGAGAGGATATATTAATTTTTATTCTCAATATCTTCATACAGTGCCATATTGCGTCAGTATACACAGAAGTGAAGTGAATGGAAGGGATCATACTTAAGTTTGGGGGCTATCGTAACTTTCGTAGACCTACTGCTTCTCTCATTCAAGATGTTTCACAACAGAAATAGAACAAAAATAAAAATCTTACATTGTCGAAATATACTAGAAAGTCGAGGGGTTATACTCCCACCTTATACTATGTACATGAAGGAAACAGAAATGAAAGCAAACAGACGTGTGGATATTCTTAGGTTATTCAAAAAGCCGAAGGGGGCACTTTTCACTTTACAGATATGAAACTTTATTCTTATTTTTCTCAAAATAAGCTTCAATGGGAGCAAAGTGAATATTTCTGAACTTCAACTCTAAATTCTTTTCAGATGTAAAAGCTCTCATCTTTGAGAATTCCGAAAGGATATAAAGTGCTTTCGAACTGAATTTTTAGCTATTTTCACTCTAAGTTGTCGTGGAATATTACGCTGCAGTTTTAGATCAATATTCATTGATGTTTCAAAAGATTGCTGAATCGCATTACTCCCACGCATTGATATTTTTCTAGAGAATCCAAAGGATATTTATTTTAGTGAATTGAAAATCGCTTGCTTATCAGATGTTTTACTCAGGTAAAAGAATTATTTTATAAAAGTTGCAAAAAAAATCATGACTTTCATATTTATTTCATTTCGTTTGAAAGTAACTAGCCAACAAGAAAGGAAAAAATACGAAAAATATCTTCTTAAACAAATAATTTTATCATGACTCCTAAGAAACATTTTAGTAAACTTTACCTTCAGGTATGTTTTTTAACAGCTGAAAGTCTAAATTCAATTTAACATTGCCCTTGGAAACCAGAAAAAAAAAGTTTATATTGCTTTTCCAACTTTGTATCTGTTCTTGATTTTAATATACGGCGCAAAGAGTTCTTTGATTTAAATTTGTATTATTTTGTATCAAATATAACCATCTGTAAATTTTTGGATTTTAAATTCTGTTCACAGTTAAAATCTCACTTTTAAAGCAAAAAAATTAAGCTTTCCTTATAAAAGCAATTAATTAGACATTTTGGATTAGGATTAGTACATTTTGAACCTCTATTATATAACAAGAATTGTCAAGAATCTTTTTTTTAAACAATTGAAAATTCGTGAAGTACAAAGAAAATAAAGTGAAAAATGTGCCCTCTCTAGAGATTCAAAATCTTTTCCTTCAGATTTTTTTTGATTAGCATAAACAATTTTCGATAATCTGCATTCTTTATCCACATAGTTTTCTCGCACTAGAAAATATTTGTTAATATGTAAGAATTGGAATTAGACGATAACAGATACATACATCAATTCTTCAGAAATGTATTGCAAAAATGCATGTTACAAAACAACTTTGCAGAATTATTTTGCTTTGGCGTTGTGGTGAAAACCTCATAAGCCAGATAACATTCATCGAATATGAGTGTCACTTTTATATAATGCCTATGTTATTCAGATACAAACTCTAACCTTGCGAGTTCTGTCCAAGGGCAAATCTATACAACTCCCACATTGGTGAGCACAGACCTTGAATAAGCAACCTTCTTGCAGTTGTTGTAGGGCCCTCTACCGTTGAAGAAAGACGTTCATCAACCATTAACAAGAACTCACAAACGCTCAACGTATCGTTCATCTCCTCCACCGACTCACTGATGAGAGACTATGTGGTGATAGTTTCATAAGCCAGATAATAACCATCGGACATCGGTGTCACTTTTGAATAATGCCTATGTTATCCAGCTACAAACTCTAAGCTTGCGAGCTATGTCCAAGGGCAAATCTATACATCTTCCATATTGATGACCAAAGACCTTGAATAAGCAGCCTTCTTACAGCTGTTACAGCGCCCTCTACCAGCCGAGAAAGGTGTCAGATGCATTAGAAACCACAACTAACATCACCAACAACAACTCACACACGCTCGCCATACGTTTGGAGCAAATGAATCGTTCGTCAAACTACCGACTCACTGGTGGGAGAGTATGTGGTGAAATCTTCATAAGTCAGATAGCATCCACAGTACACAAGTAAATACTTGTGTATAGTGGTTATGTTACTCGGCTACAAACCCTAACGTTGAGAGTTCGGTGCTAGGGCAATAATAATAATCCTCCGCAGTGCCAAAGAACTTCAAAATGTCGTCAAGTTTTCTTACGAAAATTATAATGGAAATAGAATCCCACAGATTTGTTAATTTTTTTACACCAAATCATAAATTCTGTAAAACATGAATTTTTTCCTTTTCACAAACATTATATAACACCAAAAACAATTATATCAAAGTAAATAAAAACTCTGATGTTTATTTCTAAAGATTTTACAAGGTATATAAATAATATAAAATCTTCATTTTACAAACTTCTAAAAAATGGTGCTTAACTCAATTTCTATTCCAAGTTATCTTAAAATGTTTTGAAATCTATTTAAATAAACTAAACTGGAAACGATTAAGTAATTTCTTTGGGGGCCAGACAGAGTTACATCACACAAACTCAAAGTTGTTTATTTTTTCTTAGGTTAAAGAATATTTATTTATTTATACAGATAGAAAAAAATATCTATCAAAATATTGTGAAATTAAAAGAATGTTTTTCTAAAAAATTGCAAACATAAAATGTGATTTAAATCTTTTGTTTTAAAAAGCTATGGCCGACTTTTTAAAAAATGTGGAATTCAAGTATTTACTTTGACAACTATTCGAAATATTACTTATATTTAAGTATTATTTTTTTCATTTAACTAAATTTGAGTCTCGTTCTTGTAAACATTATCTAAAAATTAATAAAATCCCGTTGATATTATCTATATTAAATATTATTAGCGTGTTTTGAAAATTTTGTAGTAAATTTTAATTTTTAGTCTTTAATAAAATTTATTTTAATTCGAATAAAGCAACTAAAATAAAGAAATTTCTTTGTTGAACTTAGTAGGAATGGACTTAAAAAAATTTATATTAATTATTTCTCTCATAAAAGTCTAATGTTTTGTTTCGCAAATCTCTAAGGCGTCAAACGAATTTATATCTTAATACATTTTTGCAAAAAATGTTTCTTATTGATGCATTAAGACAGTAGAATTTTGTATTTTAAATTTCTCTTAGCTCTTGGTGTTTCTTTTATACCTTACTGTTATATGTATGGCATTTCGAAATTAAATTTTTCCCTTAAATTCTTAACCAGGTGATGTTAGCCCTACAGAATTAATTATTAATTGATTGATTGTAAAATTGCAAAAATTGTGCATTAGCATATTAATAGTGCACAACATTTTTAAGCGTCAGTAATTGAGTAAAAGATTGATTATTAAATTTCTTTGCAAGTTTGAGAGAAATTTTTAAAAAAATATATAAACAATTTGGGCATACTTAACTTTTGCTCAGCCATAACCTCGCCCCGAAATAACTCAGGGTTTTTGGTTTTAAAATCCTGATTTATTTTACATCTATATTGTAATTAAATTTTAAGAACCCCGCCAGGGGTGGGATAAAAGTGACACGAAGCAACCTCACCGCAACCTGACAATCCGTTAAACCCCATGATCCCTTTCTCTCTTTTCGAATGTCCGTTACTTTCCTAGCTTACTAGTACATTGTGGCGCCATCTTTTGGGTGATGAGCGAGTTAAATTTTAATTGTCACGAAAATGTGTAGTACTAAAGTGAGTAGAAAAATAAAATAGATGATTAGACGTTAAACATCAGTTACAAGATGTAACTCAGCCTAATGTTCGATTCTTTATGAATTCACTTTAAAAAAAAGACATATTTCAGTTGAAATACGATAAATGGTTTATATTTAAATTTAATTTTTTGTAAGAATATACATTTAAACTAAATATAGTACAGATAATATTTCAAATTCATATTTTAAATTACATAATATGTATTTTAAATTACATAATTAAGTTACATAATATAAATTACATAATTGAATACATATTCAAACCCTTCTGAATATCTTCAAAAAAAAGTAACGTGAAATTTCAATTTTTTTTATTTAAGCTTTAACTTTTTGCGGTCCGATGTCGAGTGTGACTCGACATTCAAGACTGTTCATCATTTCGACGTTTTATTTATTTATTTTTCAAATTTAGTTGTTGAAAATGCTTACATAATAGTTAAGAGATGTAGATTAATTTTTCAAAGAAATTCGACTCAAAAGAATTATATATATTTATTTTTCATAGCAATAAACAAATCTTTGTATTAGGTGAATAATTTTGCATCTAATTATTTTTCGAAGTGCAACGAGTTAAATTAATTCAATGTCAACTTTTCAAATATATTTAAACTCCAAAACAGAAGTCAAAACTTTGTTTTAAATTTTGATTTTTATTCATATTAATTACAATGATGTTTTAAGATATCTAAATTTTTTTAGTTTAACCTTTAAAGTTATTTTATGGATGTCTCAAATTTGTTGTAAGTCCTTGACCAACAAATCCAAGACACAACGAAAACAAATTTCACGCCGTAAAGTCTCCCACATAATTTTCTTCCTGGATTAATCAATTAAGTTCCGCAAAGTAGTTAAGCTTGGAGTAAATTAACTTAATGCTATACTTAAGACATTACCATTAAATCTATCCCATTAGGAAATTTATTTATTTTCATCATGCCAGAGCTTTGGCGTTGATTGCCGTGAAATGTGAACAAGTGTACTTTGGCATTAAACTAACGGTCTCTGTTCATTATAAACATTGACCAATAAAGTTTCTAAAAGGAAACGATAATTATAATACATTGAGAACAAAATTGTTTTTATTTTCTCTTACCAATTGCAGAATTCGATATTTTGTGGCTCTATGGAAATATAAGGTACCCCTTTTTATCATGTCATAACATGATGTTGTTTTTCAGATGAGATGTTTGGACTCAACAAAAATCCGTAGGCGAAAAATAAAGATGTTATCATCTTCACGAGCATCTCAAAAAATCAGCTTTAAATAACATGTAAGACACCAAAATTAAATATTAAAAAGAATTAAAACATGGAGATATTTAATAATAAGAAAGTTAGATTATTTCCTCTAGGAGGACGTTAGAGGTAGGCAAACATTATGACTGAAAATATATATTACCGC
>JAOUZG010042400.1:305991-321615 GCA_026289955.1 Argiope argentata
AATAATTCATGCTTTTTAAGTAAATAATTTATGAGACAATAGCATTGTAAAATAATTAAAAGTAATGGAATTCATTCGAAGCTGGTGGATCATAATAAAAAATGAGTTATACAAAATAAGTTTCAAAAATAACTATCTAAAAATAAGTGCAGGAAAAGAAATAGCAAATTTTAAACCAAAAAAGGGCAATGATAATTCATTCTTAGTATTTAATACTTTTAATAATACATTAAGAATAAATTGGGGACACTTGCAATAAAGTTTGAAATTTTATTGTGCTTACAGTGAACATTTAATCGCTTCCCCTAAAGATTTTTTTTTGAAAAAAATTGCAAAAAGACATTTAATTTTTTATTATGTCAAAACATGACGTTGCTTTGGGGTGAGGTTTTTGGCTTCAGCAAACATCCGTGGCCGAAAAATAAAAATTTTATTATCTGCACAAGCATCTCAAAAAATTGACTTTAAATAACCCGTTGACAATGCATTTACAAAAGTTCTGATTGAAAAAAATAAGTTAATGACTACAGCAAACAAAACCTAGAAGAATGTCATCTTGAGCACGTGATTATATGAAATGAAATAAATAGGAAATGTGATATTTTTTTTAAACAATCAATTCGGGACAATGTTTTTTTATGATCATTTGCAATAACTAAAGTGACTCATTTGATGAAACGATTAAAATGAATAAAAATATAATTTAACTCGCACGAGCACGTGGTGCTTGGCCGTTCAAGAAATGATGTTCTGACATGATACGTTGAGATATGCATAGCAGATCTCATTTTAATCTTTTTTTATATAAATAATATTTCAAAAATTTCACTCGGAAATAAATTAAAACATAGCTTTTTGTTGCGAGTTAAGAAATAAATCGCTATTCATTGAAAATTAATAGCCCTTTTGCCTTTGTTCGAATGTGCTGAAAATAGCCGAGAGTCGATCGGGAAAAATAAGTCGAAGTATTTACTCAGTTAATGTATCGATACCCAATGCAAACCTTTCATAATGGGGAACTTATTTTTCCGATTCATCTGATACTGCTGAAAGCACTCGCGATTATTTTTCGCCTAGATGAGTCAGGCGTTTGAGTATGTAGCAATATTATCATAAATTTATACATAACAGATGCTGAAATTGTCAGGTTCTCATTTTAAGATATCTCGTTAATTATAATTAATATATTCGTTGACTTATTAAAATGTATTAAAAATACAAATATATTTTTACTATATGAAGCATCTATTCGTAAAAAAGGAAATTTGCAATTTGTGTCGATCGATGCTAAAAATCAATAAAAAAAAAGATTAAAATGAAATCTGCCATGCATATTCCAATGTATCATGTCAGAACATCATTTCTTGAACTGCCAAGCACCACGTGCTCGTGCGAGTTAAATTATATTTTTATTCATTTTAATGGTTTCATGGAATGAGTCACTTTATTGCAACGATCAAAAAAAACTTTGTCTCGCATTTATTGTTTAAAAATATCATATTTCCTATTTATTTCATTTCATATAATCATGTGCTCAAAATGACATTTTTCTAGGCTTTATTGGCTGTAGTCATTAACATATATTTTTAAGAACTTTTGTAAATGCAATGACAACGCGTTATTAAAAGCTGATTTTTTTAGATGCTCGTGCAGATAATAAAATGTTTATTTTTCGCCTTCGGATTTCAATTTTTATTTTTTACCTACGAATTAAAATTTTTATATTCCTCCTACGGAATTTTGTTGACGTCAAAAACATCATGGTCTGACATGTTAATAATCGGCTAATTTCATGATATTTTTCAAAGCCTTCGAGTTTTATATATATGATTGTTTCAATAAACTTTTCTATTTTTTTATGCAGTTGCCTTTTATTGAAATAAATATTATATTGAAACTATATTATTTTTACAAGTATCTTAAATTACTTGAATAATATCTTTTTTATCTAAATTTTTTTTTCAGAATTTTTAATCAATGTACTGAATTTTTTTTTTTAAGTTTGGGATTTTTCATTAAATCTGAAATACATATTTTCGATCTAAAATTTTTTCAGGATTTTCAATCAATGTGCTGAATTTTTATAAGATTGTGCTTTTTCATAAATTGGGAAATATTTCTTAGAATTCGGAATATAAACTATGCGCCGGCTTCCTGGCGTAGGGGTAGCGTCTATTCCCCGTGATCTGGGCGTCCCGGGTTAGGGCATGGTTGTTCTTCTGTGTGCTATCTGCGAATTGTGTGAATGGGCACAGCAAAAAGGGGAATGGTCAAAAGTGCGACTTTTGCTATCCACTCATCACATTCATACAAGTGAATGTGATGAGTGGATAGCAAAAGTCGTACTCTTGACCCTATTTGGCGCTACTTCACAAACAAGAAACGCTCATTCGGCTTAATTACGCTGACAGCCTTCAGCGCGCTTGTTTATGGCAAATGCCATTAGTATCAACATATGGTGGTGGGTTCTCGATATAATTTACTACTTTCAATTTCTATAAATTTTATGCAAAAATACTTGCGATAAAAGTGGGGAAAGCATATATTTAACATCTTTAAAAGCAAAAAAAAGAGTTAAATTAAATACAAAAGGAATTTTGGTTAAAAGAATTCAATACGAAGGAGAAATAAATTTTTAGGAATACAGAAAAGAAAAGATCGTCTTTGGTAAATTTAATTTATTTTATTTTATAATTTGCATTTTTTATCTCTCCTAGTGGAAAGTGTTTATTATCATGTCAGAAAATGAGGTTTTTGTCGTCAACAAAGATGCGTCGGTAATGAATTCAAATTTTATTATCTGCACGACCATTTCAAAAAGTCATCTTTTAATAACGTGATGCCATCCCATTTACAAAAGCTCTGATTTAAAAAATTTAATTAATGACTACAGCAAATAAAACCTAGAAAAATGTCATTCTGAGCACGCGATTTTATGAAATGAAGTAAATAGGAAACGGGATGTTTTTTTAAAACAATAAATACGAGACAAAGTTTTTTTCTGATCGTTTGCAATAATAAAGGGACTCCTTCAATGAAACAATTAAAATGAATAAAAATATTTTTTTTTTACTTTTCCTATCACGTGGTGCTTCAATGAGGTTACAATGGGATGAGGCTTTTGGTGTCAACAAAAATACTTGGACAAGGAATCGAAAATTTAATTTCACCTTTCTCAAAAATAAGCCTTAGAAGACAAAAATATTGATAAATAGCTGCAATTTCGAAATAAAGACTTTTTTAATCTCCAATCTGCCACTTTTTATTGAAATGATTTTTTCAGTGTTTTTAACTTTATGAAAGCTTTCTTCAAACTTTAATAAAAAAATCTTTTTTAAAGTAGTTTAAATTGTTTGATTAATCCATACGTTGCAAAATCTGCCACTTTTTTTTAGATGTTTTCTTCAAACATTAATAAAAATCTTTTTTAAAGTAGATTAGATTGTTTTATTAAGTAAAACATTTTCAATGATTGGCCGTTCAAGAAATGAAGTTACAACATGATACATTGAAATATGCATAGCAGATTTCATTTTAATCTTTTTTCATTTTAATTTTAATATTAGATTCATTTATTTATATCTTCAGTGAGAAGCAAAAAAGTTAAATTCATACAACAATCAGTTATAATCGTCTGGTTCTAAGTTTAAATTAATACACTTGTGGTTAATTATCTTTTATTCAATTAATCATTATCTATCTCAACAACTGTCGACTGATTTGAAAAACTTTTAGATTTATCAAAGCCATGAGTAAAAATATTTTCAATTATTACATTTTTATACATTTCTGTAAGAAAATAATAAAATTATTTCAATTCATTTGAGACCTTTCATGTTCGTGGATGTATTTCAGTTTAACTGGAATCTACACATTTTTTTCTTGTGTGAGTGACATCATAGCGTAGCGCGAGACAATTTTTCTATGTTCTAAAATAATCTCATGTAAACCTAAAACTGGTAAAATAAATTTCCTCGCGTGGTCAAAGACATGGAGTCAAAATGACTTCATTTTTATTTTTCTTTATTGTCTTTTGTAAACAAACTACATTTAATTCATTTTGGGAACAAAATACATTCTGAAAATCATTTAGTTACCAAAAATATTAAAAATATTAATATTAAAAATGTTATGACATTAAACATTGGAATGATTTTATAAAACAAATCTAAACAATTTTCAAATGAGTAATTACTTCGCTTGGATATTATGGAATTACACTAACTTTAATAACTGTTATATTCTGACAAATTAAAATGAATAATATATTTTAAAATATTGTTTTAAGAATATTTCTTTATTATTTTTATTCTGAATAATTCAAATTAAAAGTAGATTCAGAGACTTGAAGTCAATGGTTCAATAAATAGTAACAAAAACTTTGAGAAACAATAATTCGGTTATATGCACGTATTCACACTTAAACATTAGCCATTATACTTCTAAAAGTACAAAGTGAAGGTTGTGAGTGAGGCGGTGGTTGTATTCAAGGTCAAAATAACACGTGATAATCAGAGCTAATTAACAACGCCGAGTCATTTTGACACGCATCTCCAGTTACGGTCTAACAATATTTACACTCATCTTTTATAAATCAAATAGACTAGAATATTAAAAAAAAACAAATATACATGCATTAGCCTTTATTATTGTAGAGATAAAAGATAACGAGCTTAATAAAACAAATAATCAAAGATCCTACTTCTTAAAACTGGATAATGTATTCGATCTTATGAAACCTTCTGTCTGGAAACTTCCTCAAGTGGCATTGATCAATCGTGTTAAATGCCTCTGTGGATGCTAATGTCGTCTTCGAGGCATTGTACAAATATTAGCCCGACTACAGCTCCCTTAAAATGACGCGAATTATTCACTTGTCGAACACGAAGTACAAACCGAATATTCATTGGGCCGCAAATATGCTATAACTTGAAATGTTCTAATCTGAATCATTACCATAGATGTTTAAATATCTGAGAAGCCGTAAAATATCATTTATTTTATAGTTTCTAAACCTTCTGAGTTTGAAAAGTCAGTTATGGAACCATATGTGTTTTCTGGCATGAAAATGCCATTGGAAAAATGAAAGAAATTAAGTATTCGATTTTAATTCAGCAGTGTAGAATTCTGCTAAATTTTAGATGAAATCTTTTGGAGAAAAGTCATTGTGTCCATTTAAGAATTAAAAATACATTAAAGTAGATAAATGCAGCATATCCTTCTAGGACTCAAATGGATGCTTTCGTAAAATGCATGTTAAATTAAAAAGTATGATAAACTAACATCCATGTCCGAAATATTTATCTGAGGAAAAGCTGTTTACATTGTTTACAGAGAGACGGTATTACTAGCGGGTGGCAGGTGAAATTTCCTACTCAAATGGAACGTTGTATTCCAGAAAGTAAGGGAAAATCTCAGGCAAGATGCATATAATAGGACATTTTCTATTCTTTCCAAAAAAAAACCATTTTTATGAGCATCACCATAAACAACATTTTATGGTACATACGTATTATCCCGTGGACCATTTTTGCGGAATCAAAAAAAAGGTCGCCAATAGATCACTTACGCGCCAAAATTGGTTTGACTCGCATTATTATTTAGACTCCATGTTGGCAGATCAACAGGATAGTATATATGTACCCCTTTTTTAATACTATGAATATCTTTGAATTGTAAATGCTCGACAACTTTATTAGAAGGTAGACCTGAGATATCTATTAGAGAAATTTAATTAAATCAATTAAAAGTTGTGAAAAGTTTTTTTATCATGTCAGAACGTGATGCTGTTTTTGGGATGAGATTTTTGTCGTCAACGAAAATCTGTTGGCGAAAAATAAAAATTTTGCTATCTGCACGAGCATCTCAAAAAGTCAGCTTTCAATAACGCGTTTGCCATTACATTTACAAAATCTCTGATTTTTAAAAAAATAATAAGTTAATGACTACAGCTAATAAAATCTAGAAAAATGTTATTTTGAGCGCGATTACATGAAATGAAATAAGTAGGAAATGAGATATTTTTTTCAAACAATCAATGCGATACAAAGTTTTTTTTTTGATCGTTTGCAACACTAAAGTGACTCATTCGATGAAGCGATTAAAATGAATAAAGCTATAATTTAACTCGCAAGAACACGTGGTGCTTGGCCTTTCAAGAAATTATATTCTGACATGATACATTGAAATATGCATAGCGGATTTCATTTTAATCATTTTTTTTTCATTTTTCACATAAAAGGAAGTATTGTAATCGTCAAAAAATTCGAACATGAGGTTTTGACGAATCTCCATGTTTTAGAACACAGCGAATAAGAAAAACTTATTTTTGATTCAATTGCTATCTGTTTTGGAAATTCAATAATTCTAAAAGGTTTTGAGATAGACGCATAAAATTTCGCTTAACTTTAAATCAAATTAATAGATTTTTATCATAGATTAGCCCCACTCTTAAAAAATAATACGAAGGCGTATTAATGAAATTTAAAAAGTCTTTCAAAATGTTTCAAAGCTCAATTCTCTATAAATTTTTTATTGAATTTGAAGCACTTAGTTTTTAAAATAATATAAGAACGTTATACTTATTAGCCAAACTTAATCCCATTTTACTAAAGTGAATTAAGCAACACAAAAAAGAAAATTTTTAACTAAATAAACTTGAAAATGTTTCCTGTTCTTTTCATCCAAATTTGAGACCTTTTTAAACTGGTTCTCGGTACTTTCGATGTTTCATTTTCTCTTAAATTTGTACTTACTTCATGCTACTTTAATTCAAAGTTTTGACCTTAAAAAGAAAAATCAAGAAAGTTTTGTACATTAGCTCTTAATTTGTATAAAATTTTCTATTCTTTAATTCTCTTAAGTTAAAAGTAGTTTCCTTGTTTCAAATTATATCTTAATTTGTGTTTTAATTCTTCTGGAAATCTCCAGTTGTATGATTCAGCTTTAATAAAAAGTTTCAGGTATATCCTGAATTTTTTTTTCCGTTTGACGTGAAATAGATTTAATTAAAATATATTCAAAAAATGTTATAAAGATGAAGAGTATAAAGAAAAATTGGGACAGTGATGATTTTTTTTTCCTTTTTGTAAAGAAAGTACGATTTTTTATTATTTTAACAAACTACGTTTTCGTTAGTAAAAATGTCCTTTCGGTTTCATTTCTAATGTTAGCAAATTTTTCAAAAGAAGCATAATTGTCCTGATATTTTTAATGTTGTAATAAAATCAACTAATTTTATTTTTATCAGATGTTTCCTTCGCTTTTTATAATCAGATTTTTTAAGTCTTGATAAAAAGAATTGCTGCTTTTGGATCTTAATTTCAAACCAGAAATTTAGCTTTCACTGTTTATCTGTGTTATAAATTCTTTTGACTTCATTCTGTAAATTAATTGATTTAAAAATCTCTGTTCATTTAATTTATTAGCTAATGCAATCAAGCCACATGAAGATAAGATTGTAAATTCAAGTATAAAACATTATCACATTCTATAGAATCAGAATAGTGATTTTAATTTCAGACATTTCTTAAAACGCGCTTTTAGTACAATATAAAAAATAAATTACTTTTATTTTAATTAGTTTTATCTTTTATTTCATGATTTATTATTATAAATATTATGGAAAATTCTGCATTCCCAACTACATGGAACATTCTAATATATGCCCAATTTCATTAAATTTTCTTATATTTTAAATTTTTATTTATGGCTGTATGTTTAAAACATTAAAATAGTACAGTGCCGTCGAGAATATGCAAGTGTAATAAATTTTAAAACTCCAACAGATCAGGAAGTGAATGAATATTAAAATTAAAATTCCATCTTTATAAACATGGTAAAAACTATTAAATAAAATGGTGCAAAAAATTCATAAAACTTTCAATATTAACAATAATTTATCTGAACTATCGTCTGCGATTTTTGTAATTAATGTCTCTGAGAAAGTATTCAGAATTTAAAAAAATAATTCACTTGTTTTCGATTATACTTTATTAGTTAAATGTTCTTATAAAATTTGAGAACAAAATATAGCAGGTGGTTGCTTATATTCATTTTTTGCCCAATTTCGTGGAAATTTAATGCATGTTCTCTTCTAAGAGAGAAAAAAAAGTATACTTTTCAAGTCAGCGTTTCAATGTCAAAGTTCATTAAAATTTATTTAATAAAATAAACACTATTTTACAGTTTATTACAATATCTTTCAAAAATATTGTCTACCCATTTTAAACCTGAAAAAGATTATATTTATATATATATATATATATATATATATATATATATATATATATATATATATATATACTCTTATTCCAGTTTATTTTATGAACTAAATTTAATAATTTTTAAATTTAATTTATATACAAATGATAACAATTCTATTGCCTCTAAATATAATTTCCTTTGAGCTTTTATTCATTTCAAATAAACATTTTTATTTTCATCTTTTATCTTAATACTCAAACTTTCTAATGCAGGCGCAAAAAATTAAAATTTTGTGCATTGCTTTTTAAATTATTTAACATAATTAAAAATGCGTTTAAAAAATGACAATTTAATTGAAAATGGTTAAAAGTTTTTGAAAAGACTAAGCAATATCGGTTACAATACTGGCATGAGATAAAAAAGACTGAATTAATCATTCTTATTACCAATTAATAATAATCATAGAAAATTTTTAACAATCATTTTCCAATTCTTTTTGTAGATTCTATCAGTATTTGATAATATCTACAAAAAGATTTATCAAATACTGATAGATACTGATTTTAATTTAGGATAATAATTTCGTGTTTACGATTTTATATGCATGTAAACTACAGGATGTATAAAGTTTAAAGAATGCTTATTCTCAGAAAATCATAAATTATATATATAATATTAAATGCATACCAAATTCCATTTCTTTAGTATGTAAACGGATTTTACATTTAGATATCTAGGTCACCATATAAATCTTTTTTGCTGAAAACAGCTAGATAGAATATTGTGAAAATTAAATGTTCTCCACAGTAAATTTTGCATTTGTTTCGATTAAGCAGATTCCGTATCGAACTACGATTCCAAATCTGATAAGAATAAAATTTCTCTACAATATTGTCATCTTGAATATTTTACGAGATGAAATCCTTTGAACTGGCATATGTATGGGAAAATCAAAAGAATCTCACTTTAAGCACGATGGCAGATTATTTCTCTTCAAAATCTGCAACAAATCTCAACATTGGAGTTTTAGAATAACAACATGGCGGCCTTATCAGCTTTCTTGAATATTATTATAACCCGTTAAGGAGCATCTGCTCTGTTATCTTTAATAACAATGAACTAACTCTCTGGCTTGCAGGTGGTGGAAACTCATCGGTGAGATCCTTTGTTGCAAAGCAGCTGCAAATGAATTTGCTAATTAAAATTACTTTCTGAACAACGGATATCTTTATACCAGATGTTGCATTAATCATATATTATTCTTATTTGGTTACAAGCGTGCATAATTTTTTCTTATTCGAACAATTTAAGTTGTATTATTAAAATATTTACTTGATGACCTTTGAGAAAATTTTCTATTATTTTGCTTTTTCAATTCCTATTAGTTCACACTCTCCCTATATATAGGATCTTGTTCAAATTTTCAATCGTTAATAAAATATTTTTTATTCATCCAATCCAGTTCAAATATTTTTTTAACTTGCAGTGTATGACACTTGATGTTAACACAGTTTTCTTCATATATTAATTCATTAATTTGGTCAATTTTTTGTTAATTAAAAACAGATTTTCCCACCAAATCTCTTCAGTTTCTTCCTGTCAAATGAGTTAGACTTCAGTTTTTTCCCCTCAATAATGAGGTTAGACTTGCATGTTTTCGAGCGATTATTTCAAAGGATTCTGTTTTTCTTGTATTTCATGCATTTAAAACTAAGCATTGTTAATTAATCGATTTTTCGGATTCATTTTGCAGTACTTTTGAATTAAAAAAATAAAACAAATAAAGAATTTCTTATCTGTATTGCATTACCCCTACTGACGTAGACAATTCACACATTTTCGTGGCTAAAGTTGGCGTAGAAAATTCATGCATGTTGACTAAAGCAGGAACTGACTTTAAAAAAATGTATACTCCATTTGTTATTTATTTATTTTAGGTTAAATTCTTTTCAGATTTTCTTATTTTGATAAAAATTTGCTACTTTTCAAAACCAATCATACATTTTCAATTATTTTTTATGTAATCTTGCTCATATTGGCCTTTTAAAATTTTCTTAATAAAATATACATTAGGATTGTTAATTTAAATTAATCATTTTCATGTTAAATAAATCAGAATCACTTAATAAAAATATTTATAATTAAATATTTAATCAGGAACTTCATTTTTTATCTTTGTTTTTCTTCCGAAGTATCTGCTAGTTGCTATTACTGAACCATTAAGGTAGAAATATCTTTCAACAGACACATAACATTTACTCAGATTTCGGAGAGCAACAAAATAACGTTTCATTAAAATGAGTCAAAGACGTGCTGTTTACCACAACGAAAAGGAGTTAAGTGATTGGTTTGAATTAAATATAAATGTCATTGTGTTTCAAGAAAAACAGAAAATGTCACAAGCCAAACGCACAAGGAAGGAAATGAATGAATTATTAACTTGTTAAGAAAGCTCTGATTAATAATGAATTTGTTATTTAAAAGCGTGACCCAATACCTTGCAAAAACAATATCATTAAACCATTTTCCAGATTATATTTCAGTATTTTTACTGTGAAATAAAATCTTATCTTTACATAACAAAAGGCTAATTGTTGCAATTCATGTACATTATATGAGATGAAATGAAATAATAAAATAGTTGTGAATTTGATATTTGACATACAGATATGGCTCATAGCAATGATAAAAAGCATTTAATATTTTAAACGAATGTAATTGCTTTTCAGATATTTTAAATTTAATATGATGAAATAAAAACTTTCAAATCCTATTTTTCTGTTAACTCATAACAACTGCACCCCCTGGCATGCCTAAGTAATCTGGATAAAGTGAATAAGCATTGCCATCGTAGTATTGAAACGAGAACTAAAGATGAATCCCATTGGCCATCATCCACAACAAAAGAGCCCGTCGGCTTTTTGGCATAGGAGTAGCGAGTCTTCACCGTAATCTGGGATTATTGGGTTCAGGCATGGTTTTTATTTTATGTTTTGTCTGTAAAGTGGGGGAATGTGCCCCCCCCCCTCCCTGTAAAAAGGGGCTATGCAAGCGAAGAGGATGAATGGGTAGCAAAAGTCACATTCTTGACCTTAGTTGGCTCTACTACAAAACAAGAGACGCTGATTAGTCTTAAGTAGCTGACTGCCTCAGTGAACTTGTCCATGGCAATTGCCATAAGAAACGGTAGCGTTTAAAAGTCGCGATACGAACCTGCGACGTTAGGGCCTGTAGCTGAGTAATATGGCCATAATACAAAAGTCTCTTCAGTATCGTAGATGTTATCTGGCTTATAAGGCTGCCGCTACAGTACTCCCCCCACCAGTGAGTCGGCGAAGAAGCGAACGATTTTGTATTTCGCCAAGCGTTATGGCGAGTTGCTGCTTGCTCGTCAAGTGAGTCTGACGGGGTTTTTTTGTTTTTGCTTTCCTACGTCAAGTGAGTCTGACGATTTTGCTGCGGGTAGATGGCGCCATGACTAATGCAGGAAGTTGCATTGCCAAGGTTACCAATGCAGCGAGTGAAGGTCTCGATACGAACCTGCGATGCTTAGGCCTGTAACCGAGTAACATGACCATAATACAAAAGTCGACTTCCGTATCGTACATGTCACCTGGCTTATAAGGCTAACTCTACAGTACTCCCCCACCAGTGAGACGGCGAAGAAGCGGACGATTTTGTATTGCGCCAAGCGTTATGGCGAGCTGCTGCTTGCTCGTCAAGTGAATCTGATGATTTTTGTTTGTTTTGCTTGCCTACGTCAAGTGAGACGATAAGTCGGACGATTTTGATGCGAGTAGATGGCACCACAACTGTTACAAGAGGTTGCGTTGTCAAGGTCACCAATGGAGCGAGTGAAGGTCGCGATACAAAGTTGCGATGCTTGGACCTGTAGCCAAGTAACATGACCATAATACAAAAGTCAACTTCAGTATCGTAGATGTTATCTGGCTTATAAGGCTTACGCTACAAAACAACAACACAGAAGAGCCTTTCCTATAAGAAGTAAGTCTCTTCATGGAAGTGGAGGCAGTTCGTTTCCACATCATATAGGCATTCACAGAGAATCTAAAATTAACCTTCATCATCTGAAATGACCTAATATCTTAAAAGAAATAAAATACTTTTTTCTGTAATCAAAAGCTATATAGAATAAGTAGTAGTTGAAGTACTGCTTTCCAAAAATTTTTGTGCAAGAATAAATCGCCGTGTTGTTTTTTTGAAAGATACATAATTTTTCAAGTGATAAATTTTGCATGCAAATAAGCAACATTGCAAATGTATTAGCTATCATTGTCAACAATCCATTAGCTATCATTGTCAATGTGCACACGTTTCATCAAACAGTATGCAGTCTGTAATCCAATTCGTGTCATACTTTCTATATTATATCTGTATTCATATTTGTATTAGAAGTTACGATACAAGCTTTTAAATATGTGATTGTCATTGGATGTTGAAAGCTAATACTATATTTCTTCAAAAAATAAAGCTTAATATTAATTTTTACTCCAATGAACTTATTAGGACTTGCTGTCAGCAAATGTCATTGTTCAGTGCAAAATTTGCTCTTATTTACAACTGCAAAAGAACCACTACTCATATTTTTGAAAAAACCATGAATCTGTTTTTATATCAATTTGAATTTTTTTTTTTGGCAACATATTTAGCTGTGCTGCAGTAGAACGGACAAATGTTTGAATATAAGTTCTGCAAAGAGCTAAGCATCTTTCTCTTTTGCCAACAATCCATTAGCTGTTAATGTCTCTCAACTGAAGAAATAATGCTTTTTGACCCAATTCCTTTTACTCATCTCAGAAGTTCATTCATCCATTTATTGTTTAAGTGTTATCATAATTTGACAGACATTTTTAAACCATTCGTTGATCCATCTTCTGCCCGTAGCGGAAATCTGTAAAATTCTTACTCTGGAATTTTCCACAATTCCTTTCTGCTAAAAGATGGGATATATTTTTTTCTTTTAACACTTATCTTCTTATCTAAAGGTAAAAATATTATTTACTTTAATCTTTAATAAAAGGATTTAGTATTTGAAACATAAGTAAAATTTCTTTATTAGTTACTCTATTCCATGGGACATGGGTCTCTTTAGCAGACTAAAAGTTAAAACTTCTCAGTAATGTAGATTCCATTTGGTTCTAGCCAAACCAATTAATAACCAAATGTACATATATATTCTGCCGGAATCTCAGCCCAGAGATAGCGTATCTTCTCCGTGATCTGGGCGTCCGGGTTTCGAGTCCCGGTCAGGGCATGATTGCTCTTTTTGTGCTCTATCTATGAGGAATGTGAATGTACCCTCTGTAAAAAGAGGTTGCGCAAGCGAATGTGATGAGTTAGAAGCCTCTCGGCCCTAGTTGGCGCTACTTCAAACAAGAGACGCTTATTTCGGATTAAATCCGCTAATGCATCAGTGTACTTGTACATGGCAAATGCTATTAGAAACAACAACATATATGTTCTATCTAGATTTCAATTTCCCATTTGGTAATTGCGCCCACAATTCTGAGGATCTTAATAAAAGTTTATTTCAGGAATATTCCTCGTATTACTCGCATCCTGAAAAATTGTATTATTTTGGGAATAGGTCTTGATAGTCATAACCTTTTATGAGACTTATTTTAAAAAATTGCAGTCAATTCAAATTGAATATTTTAGGAACCAACATAACAATTATATATTTCTTCCAGTTGAATTACCGACCCGGTTATGTTACTGAGTTATTATTAAACATTATTGAGGTAATGTTTCATGTTCAAAGACCATAAATAGAAGTCAGCACTGCAATTTCTTTTGTAAACGTCGAAAGTGAGATACTTCAAAAAGATTTTGTAAGACTTATATAACAGGGTTAATTATGTTTTCTGTGTGACGAATGGAGCACGTATTAAAATTGTATGGTTTATATTCATACACATAAACATGTTGCCTCTTTGAATATAATCTGTTGTTGTTGTTACTTATGGCACTTGCCATGGACAACCCTCTGCTGATACAGCAGCAGATTTAAGCCGAAAGGAGCGTCTCTTGTTTCTGAAGTAGAGCCAATTGGGGCCAAGAGTACGACTTAGCTAAACACTCATCACAGTCTCTTGCACATCCCCTTTTTACAGGGGGGCACAGCCACACATCTCACTGATAGCACACAGAAGAACCACCATGCCCGAAATGAGACTCGAGCCCGGGACTCCCAGAACACGAGGAAGACGCGCTACCTCTGTTCCAAAAAGCCGGCGAATATAATCTTTTATATTATTGCGATTGTTTATCACTTTTAAATCAGGTTTTACATTCCTTTTGCGTTTTATAAGACATAAGGTTTATTTTATATTTGATTATTCAAATATAAGTGTAGATTAATTTGAATTATTAAGAAAAATATATTTGGGCACTTAATATTATGATGACAAACCACGAAAGGAAATAACAATTCGAAAAATTTCAGAATTTGAATGCTGTCAAGTAAGAACCCTTGATTACATAACAGCTAAGAAAACCTGTTTGAACCGCATATTATAGGTGAAACCTTCGAGTGGATCTACGAGGCACTCTACTGAGAAGCACACCAATTTATTTGTTTTTTCAGCTACTATTTAATTGCAAGTCACTTTAGAGATCAGTTAGTTTGCCTCTCTGAATAATGATATTAGATACTTAAGTTATGTTAATCGTTTTTCAAAAAGTATTTTTTTTTCCTTTTCAGCTATTTGTAATTACTTATTGCGATAAATGGCTTTTGAAAAAATTGAAAGATAAAAAAAAAGATATCAATATTTGAATTACATTTTGATATACCAACAGAATTAAAATATTCTGCACATTTGGAATTTATTTAAATTAATAACTTTGACATTTTTTTTCAGTTTATAAATTAAATATGATATCAAAGAATTTACAAATTGCATATAGGTGCAATGTTTCTTTGAAATAGGATTTAGCTAAGATCATTATTTAATTAATAATTCTGATTTAAATTGTAAAATAATAGTGCTAACCACTAATGATAGACACATCATGTCATATAATAAACTGATTTTTTAAAGCTATTTATTACACATAAATAAACATCTTAATCTGCTAAGACTCTCTATTATTTTTCAGTGGATAAAATAATAGATAAGTAGCAATTTAATCGAAGCTAATGATAAAAAGGTTTTTAACTGCTTTTCTTTCAAAGGGAGAAAAATAATTACGATAATACATAATTATAATTTTTTTTTACTATAATTCTAAATAATAAAAAATTAGCATGAAAAATTTTCTAATCAGTGAAAATGAATTACATTTTATTACAAAGAGACTAATGTTATAATTTATGTTATACTTTTTAGATGTTATAATGTTATTTAACATTATGTTATAATTTTTAAATGTTATAATGTTATTTAATATTATGTT
>JAOUZG010042400.1:324827-336600 GCA_026289955.1 Argiope argentata
TCCGAAAATATTACAGCACAAAATTGATTTTTGCGTCCTATTAAAGCACAAAAAATTAGCTTTTCAATGATACTAATGTTTTGACCTATAAATTAAAACTCTATTTTCAATGAATTTTCAAACATTTAATTTAATCGAGTTTTTTTTCAACAATAAAATAAAAATAAACAAAATAAAAATAAAATTTTATCTTCGCCGCGAGGATCTAAAAAAATCAGTTTTTAATAAAATGTTGCCATCATAATTTCAGAAGTTCTGATTAAAAAAAGTTTATTACGACCAAAAATAAAACTAAAATATAATTTATATCACGTGATTATATAAAATGAAATGTGATATTTTTAAAACAATAAATGCAAGAGAAAATTTTTCTTGATCGTTTGTAATATCAAAATTAACAATTCAATTAAAGAATTAAAATAAATAAAAACACAAAATAAAAATAAATTACAGAAGTGCGACAGTTAAAACTGAAAAAGAATTTTTAGAAAAGTACCA
The DNA here is from genome assembly GCA_026289955.1 of Argiope argentata. Classification (NCBI taxonomy): domain Eukaryota; kingdom Metazoa; phylum Arthropoda; class Arachnida; order Araneae; family Araneidae; genus Argiope; species Argiope argentata. Next base: position 325,326 of record JAOUZG010042400.1, read on the forward strand.
AACGATAATCTTTTGAGAGCGATATTAATTATTTAAAAGTAAGAAATCTTAATCAAGCTTGAAGATGACGTCATTTCAAAGAAACGACGAACAAAAAGCAATTGATATTAAGTAGAAGTAAAATATTTTTGCATTCGCGTTTGTTTTTTTAATTTTTAAAACACTAAGACATGTTTTAAATAGCTTCTTTTAATCATGTGAAGAAATATATTGCGCAAATCAAAGAATTCGCCTTCGTGATTGTAATTTATCTCCGCATTTTAATGAATCATGCGAAATAAAAACGCACCTGCTTTCAACGAAGCATACGTAATATTAAAGTTATACTGGTAAAAGAAGGTCAGCTATTTGAAAACGCATCTTTCAAACAACTATACGTAATAATTACCAATGCAAAATTTGTAAAAGCTTATAAACACATTTTTTACCCGCATATTTCGGAGACATCAAAACTTCCTAACCAAAGCAATATCATGTTCTCACATGAGAACAAATAAATCAGCTTTCATTCCAAATTAAACATATAAAAATGTCATTTTCGGCACGTGTCTGCATAAAATGAAGCAAATATGAAACATGATATTTGTGGAAAATAAATGGATGAAAACGTTTTCTATAATATTTTACTATACATATATTACTAATCCAATTAAACAGTTTCATTTAGGGCAAATATGGCTTAACATCTAAAAGTCATCATCTGTAATAGGAGTCCAACATATAATTTCTTAATTTTTTGGGGGGAAGGACATAAATCTCTTACCAAATGGTCTAAGTGAAATATATAATTAGTAGATTGAGGGGGGAAATGCTGATGAATTACGACTTTTAAATTTTTGCATATATCATCAGCTCTGTGAATCATGTTTAACAAAATATTCTAGAGACAATAAGTCCTTAAAATAAAAAAGTGGCACTCCAACGAACTAAATCAATCATCAAAGCTGATCGAAAGCTATGAAAATTTCAATATAACTATTCGATAAAAACTGGCGATTTTAGATCACTTTATCAAGATCTCAAAGAAGCCAATCAGGGTTACTCAAGAATAATTGGTCTAGACTATGAAAATGATGATTGTTCTAAAGTTGCAATATTCAAAACTGAATAAATCAGCCAGATTTGGTCGCAGGAGATAGAAATGTTTATTTATTTATTTAGAAGTTGAAATATTAAGAATATTTTACAGAATATGAATCTATAAGACAAAAGGAATTTAAACCATATTTTTTGAAATATATTTATGTACCAAAAAAATAAATAAAATGTTATTATTGAGAGAATTTATATGCATCTAAAAATAAAATTAAAAACTTCATGTTTCAATTAACCTGTGAAATGTTTGCTGAATTATTTCTTGAGATATTATAAATTATAAAAAAATATTAAACAGTTTCAATTTCTGTAGGGAACATTCAACTTAAATGTAGGACTACTCTGCTTTCAGTTCTTAGTTTTATTTAAGGGCATGCTTGGATTGAGTAAAGAGGTCTTTATATTAATTGAAGTTTCATCATTTTCAATTTAATTTAAAACTGTATTTTACGAGCTCTGATAGAAAATCAGAGAGAAATGCTTAGTTCAAAGATCAGGACTGCTACATAATAATATAAGTGAATTATATGACTATCGAAATTTGAAGCTTAAAAATATTTTGCTGAAAAACTTTTTATGAGACCAAGTTATATAAAATTGATTGAACCCTTTAATCGGCATTAATACTGGTGAACCAACTGGTCGCCAAAGGCGGCTAGTAAAAAATAAAAAAAACATAGGCAAAAAATAAGAAAAAACGTTGGCGAAAAATTGAAATTTTTATTATCTTCCCATTGTCATCGCATTTTCAAAAACTCTGATTGAAAAAAAATAAGTTAATGACTACAGGAAATAAAACTCAGACAAATTTAATTATTAGCACGTGATTATATAAGATGAAATAAAAAGGAAATGGGATATTTTTTTGAAACAATAAATGCAGGACAAAGTATTTTTTATGATCGTCAATGACTCATTCGATTGTTTCATCGAATGATGACTCATTCGATGAAACAATTAAGATGAATAAAAATATAGTTTAACTCGCACGAGTACGTGGTGATTGGCCGTTCAAGAAATGATGTTCCGACATGATACATTGAAATATGGAAAGCAGATTTCCTTTTAATCTTTCGGCAATTACTATTTATTTTTTTGTTTGAGTTTAATATGCTGCGTAGTAACATTTAGCATTTATTTTAAAAGGTTATCTTTTAAACATGTTACATTTGTTGAAATTTCCTATTTTAATAAATTTTTAAATTTTGATGTCTAATTAACATACTAAAAGTCTTTGCGTTTTTAAGTTCAGCTTATTGAAAAAAAAAATTCTGTTTAAAATAAACAAACACAGTTAAAATATTTTTAAATATTCGTACGTTTATTTATATGCTCATTGGAATTTCCAATGCTCACAGTGCATCTAAAATTATTTAATTTCGAGCTCTGAATTTTGTAATTACCATATTTCTATTTTATTATCAGTTGATATTAAAACGTCTATTTCTGACAATTAAAAGTTTTACTCTGTTAATGTACATGTTATTGAATTAATACCATTCATTCTATGTTTGAGGCTTAATCTTTAGTAATCCATCAAACCATTATTGCCCTCTAAGTTAAAGAAGAAGAAAATTATTATTTCTAATTTGCATTTTCTAAGTCCATCAAGCTTTGAAAAAGTTATCTTTCACATCATTGAGAATAATTAAAATATGAAAACAAAAAAAATATTTTTAAACCAAATCAACAAGTAATATAAAAGTAATACAACAAAGAAAAATTTTAATTTTAGTTACTTTTTATTAAAAAATTACAATTAATATAAATAATTAATTAAGAAATTATACCTGACCAAAACAAGATCAAAATCGTCTTTGTTGAAAATAAATCTGGGTAGACTCGGATCACAATCAGAACATCCTTGTATTTTCACCGCCAATTGAGTATTCAATCACCAATTGAGGCAACGTAACCATGTATTTTCTACGGCAGTTGGGGTAATGCAATGCAGATTAGAAATTATTTATTTTATTTATTCTGTTTTATTCTGTTATAAGTACTTCGAAATGGTACCGAAAAATCGATTAATCAACAATGTTTGATTTTAAATGCAAAGATATTAAGAAAATAAACCGAATCGTTTGAAATAATCGGCCGAAAACATGTTAAGCCTAATTTCATTAGCGTGTGGAAAAAACAAATTGGATTCGTTACTTATTTGGCGATGGGGAAATGAAGATTTTTGGCGAGAAAGTTGGTTTTTAATTAATAAATAAAAAATTAATGAATAAACATTTGAAAAAACTGTATTAACGTCAAATATCATCCACTATAAGTTTTTAAAAATTTACTTGAACTTGAGTGGATGTATAAAAAATATTTTACTATCGATTGAAAATTTGTACAAGATATATATAGGGAGAATGTGAGCTCATAATAGGATTTCAAAAAGAGAACCATTCAATTAATTGAATGTTCTAGATTCCACACCTAGATTGTTTTGAATCTAGGAATTAAATATTTTTGATAAGGGCAATGTATATTCTTTTATATAAATTGCCATGTAGTCAAATACGTACTTGAAACGATCGTAGATGAAGATCTACTACACATTTTCCGGAAAATCTCGTTTCGAAAAAAGCAAGCGCAAAAAACTAGATGATATTACTTTCATTTTATCTCCTACACAGTGGCCTGAAAAGAATTCAAAGAGGACGCAATAATAACAAATGTAATTACTCTGATGGTTGCTACTCCTGCACTGCTAAATAAATTAAATATTTTTCCTCCTGCAACAAAGGAAAAGACACTGTTTCTATTGCTGTTGATTTTGAGTTTAGTTTATTTATATTAACGTTTCGTTGTAAAGCAACACTAGGGCTATTTTGGGAAGAATCGCGTGAATTATGAACCACGATTTTTCTATTACTGTAGAATTATTTTAAAAAACCAACTCGCAGAACAGACCTGTGGTGCAAATATAATTACAAATCAATATCGTCTGTCAAAACTTTTCTCCAAATAATAATCTATACCACTATTATAAATGTGAAGGTTTGGATGGATGGATGATGTGAACCAATCACGATAGAACAACAGCACGAAATTGGATGAAATTTAGCACAGAGATAGATTATAGTCTAGAATAGAACATAGGCTACTATTTATTCCGGTTAATTGCGCGGTTAATTTTTTATTAATTAAAAACTATCTTTCCCGCCAAAAAAATCTTTATTTTTCCACCGCCAAATGAGTAAGGCTTAACATGTTTTCGACCGGTTATTTCAAATGATTCGGTTTATTTTCTTAGTGTTTGATGCATTTAAAATTAAACTTTGTAAATCAGTCGACCTTTTGGATTCATTCTGAAGTACTTCTAAATTAAAGGTGCATTTCCGTTAGCAGAGCGCAAGCGAAAAATCGCCAAAGAAATTTGGCGGAATTCTACATTATTTGGAGATTTTTCGCTTGCGCTCTGCTAACGGAAAAGTACCAAAATGAAACATAATAAAAAGAATTAAAAATTTCTAATCCGGAAATTAAAAATTCTAAAAATTCTTTCCCAACTGGCATAGAAAATTCAAGGAATTGCGTTGCCCTAATGATGTTGAATTGGCAGGCGCAGTTTGTTCTTGACTTACTTTTATTTTGGCCTGACTAATCAGCAAAACGATTTTGAACAATTGGTTTGCTGTTTTGTTTTATTTTAGGCACATACTGTAAATAAATTGTTTTTAGGTCAGTTGTGTGGGCTAAGCTTTGATATACAACCATTTGGTGCTTTGCGAGTTTGGTAATTTTTCGGTAACGCTTTGTTTGAGTTTACATTGCCGTCATTTTTTTAATGTTACTGTAATTCGATCTTTCCTGTTCATTTCCCTTGAATTTTTTCCTGCTGTGTGTATTCCTTTGCCTACTTTCATTTTATTGATTAAATTTATTTGTGTGCATTACATGTTACTCCATTTATTGTTGTTCTTTTTCTATATCTGCGTTAATTTGCTACAGCATTCATCGAAGCCTTACGATTGGAAACGCTTTTGGAATGGATCAGGAAATAAGAGAACATTTGAGAATGAAATTACTTTGGGCTAAATTAAGACAAAATTTTGGAAATTAATTACAATTGAAATTATAGTTTGAAATATCATTATATATATTATATACTTATACTGAAAATGCTTTCTTATCTTATTGCAAATATTTATTGTATTTACTTGTTAATAATAAATTATTTACGATTAATGTTAAGCCTCTTATAGATTGAAAAATGTCTTTAATTCAAAGATAGGTTTTTCTCTTTTTACAGGCAGAAATGTAGATAGAACATATAATATGTATTTAAATAAGATATGAAACAAATAAATACAATCGATCATCATCATTTTTTGTAGATATAAAAGTTACATAAATATGCTTAAAAAATGCTTAGGCAGTTATTTAAATCTAGTTTTTCTGTCTTCCAATTTGTATTGTTTTTGATTAGAGACAAAATAGTAAATTGGATAATTTAATGTGAATGAAAAGAACATGATTTTACTTTTTCCTATTTCTATAAATCAAATCTTTTAAATTAATCATATTTATTGTCAATCCGTCATATAAATCCTTTCTTTTCTTCAAAAACCCATACTAAAATTCAACCCTCTTAACTATTGTATCTGAAAAAATAAAGAAGCTTTAAAATATCTGCACCAATTATTTTATGTAAAAATTCTAAAGAACTTTAAGTTTTGTTGTTTTTGCAAGATTTCAGTCAAGTGAATTCAAATCAAATGTTTCGTCACTTGTGGATTCTTTCGAAGACACAGAAGTTTTAGACGTTGAATATGCAGTATTGGCATCGAATGACATCCTAGAAAAGTTCTTTGGAAAATTCTCTTTCTGTTGCTTCGTTAAATAGGGTGTCAACCATTTTCGGAACTTCTTCAGTTTTCGGGCTGTCGCATCAAGAGGTCGGCCATCAATATACTTGAGCTTTGGCAAACATTTAATCACTTCTCTATCTGAGCAATTAATCTGAAAAATACAAACCTCTTTCACTTTCATACAAAGTTATTAATTTGAATTTCAAAAAATAAAAGAAAGGAATCTTGTTACAAAGTATTATACAATTTCAAACAAAAGAAAAGAATATGTTCAAGCCTGATCGAAATAAAATTTAATTTTCGTAGCAGTTTTTCAATTCCGTCCAATTGGATGAAGGGAGGAAAATTAAATATTCCCAGCTCTGGCTACAAAGATTCACAGTGAATTAACTCTACTTAATCCTCTAATTTCAAATAACAGCGAAGCTATAAATTTCCAAGGCATCAAGAGAAAAGACGATCTCACTAAGACAACCAACGTAGCTCGCTTTCTGAACTCAACTGACTGCCTACCTTTAAGGCGTGTCTTAAATAGCAACCTAGAAAGCCTGTGAAAGGCGTGTTTCTTCCATGTGAGTCTGGAAATTTCTCCATTATTCTATAAGAACACATCCTTATTTCTTAGTTTCTACTACACATTTTAGAGCGTAGTAAAAATCGTTAGCGGCCTCATTATCTCACCAACACACCAAATTGGCCAAATAGGGCGATCTTTTGTTGTAAATTCCCTTAGAACGATCTTTTCTCGCTGACGCCCGATTCTATACAATTGACTATTTTCAAATATTTACATGACAATTCAGATACATTTATATTATTTACATCTAATTTACACATAATTCATAACAGTATTCAAGAAATTTTGGGAGAGATTGGTTTTTATATACTGGTTTATATATACTACCATAATAATAATAATAATTACTATGCGAAAATAGTACTTTTAGATCATTCACATAGATCTTAAAAATGTTTATATTAACTTTCATTTTATATAAGAACAATCATACTTTTCCGTCCTTAGTTGGAAAATACAAAGGATTGTTCAGAAGAACGATGGAGATCAGTTTAGGACAAAGAGCCAGCCATTCCAAAGATTTCACATCGTGTATAAGATTTCTAAAAGTAGGAAGAAATTATACAAGAAATAATTGACGAAATTCAGAGAATTATACAATTTTTAGACATATTTGTCATCAGTAGTTTTTTAAATTTTTTATTAATTTAAAATTTTATTCAATAGATATATCTTGATATATAATGAAGGAAAATTAAAGGGAAATCTGGAATTGTTATATTTTATTGGTTATATTTTATAAAATGCAATAAAATGTCATTGGTAGATAATTAAAGAGGATGTAATGACTTTGTCGGATGTGAGTAGTGGATAGCGCTAGGCCTGAACACCCAATCTTATGGTTAGTAGCCGAGTAATATACCAATCAAGCAAAAGGGACCCTTTAGATCGAAGGAAGTTATCTGGCTTATATAGCATTCACCGCATACATCTTGATCCTGTCTTATCAAATAAGAGGGTAGAGTTTAAAGATGAATTCTTTATTTACGGGCTTACATACATAAAACAAACTCGTCCTCATCTAGATTAATATGATTGATAATATTTACATCTCAGTTTTCAGTTGTACATGAATAAGTTCCTCGACTAATTTCGGAGAAATAACCTCACAAGAAAAGCTAATAGACTGTTAGCGCATCAAGCTACTACAAGGGTAGCTCAAGGAATCCACCGATAATCATCGGGTGGATCTTAAATCAGAAGCTCGATTCACACGAAGCTTCTCTCACTTCTTTCAAATTCAGCTTATACTGATTTAAAATTTATTCTTCCAAACGGACGTGAATATCATTTTGTTCAATTTTATTTGATGGTGCTTCATTTTTAATGTTTTTATTGATTGTGTTCTTTTTGTTGTTGTTGTTCTGAAAGATAAAAAAATTTTGTTACACGTAAAAGTGGTATGAAAACTCTTAATGTGTTTATTTTATTCCTAAAAGGATTTATGTGTTAAAATTTTTTTAATTATTTTCTTTGTGTCTGATGCATTTAAAATTAAACATTGTTAATGAATCGATTTTTTTTCGGATTCATTTTGAAGTACTTTTGAATTAAAATAAAACAAAACGAAGGATATTAAAAATTTCTCAGCTAATTTTTATTACTCCAACTGGCATTTGTTTAAAATTTTAAAACATCGTACATCTAGCTGTCAAACATTTGATGTCAATCAAAATATAAAATGGGAGTGTTAGGATTATCTTCGGTATACCTTCAAGTCGATTTCTTTCGACCCTGCTCTTTCATGATAATACACATTTACAATACATGCATTATTACATCAGCCAGTCTAAAAAGCTGCTAAACAACGCAATTGTTCGCACCCAATCGACCCTTCGCAACTCCTATAGTGTTTCTCATCAATTAGTTGGCGTTAATCTGAAATAAGTGTCCGTCAAAATTGTTGCAAAAGCTCGTTTTTTTTTTCTAAATATTCATATATATTGTATAGATATATTTGGTAAGCATTTTTATTTATTTTAATTTTATAAGGATAACTTTCCAGAAAATTTTGTCAAGTGGAAAAAATATAGATACCTTTTGTTTTGCGGTGGCAGTGTGAAAATGTGTTATATACATTTAAATAAATATGCATTTTTAGTATACGTTTAGTCTATGAACACAGTGAATTAATTTCAGTACATATTTTGATATTACTTTTACTTCTTATAGTCCAGTGAACAAATCATTTTTTATTGTTAAATAATATACATGTTACATAGGGGGGGGCGTGAAAACTTCATAAAGGTTAAAGTGGGGCATGGCACAAAAAAGGTGGGGAGACACTGATCTAGTGCATATTAAATCCGTCGGGATCAAACGTCCTCCCGCTGGTGTGGTCGGAAGTTTGGAGAGGTGGGTGCCAGTTGAAGTGTTTCCTCATCAGTTGATGGAAGTTCAAAATTTCAAGGTCCGTCATAAGAACAACCCTTATTGCTTTAAAAATGGGACGTTAATGTAACTAAACTAAGCCCATCATCAGTATGAGGCTTAAATGTCAATCAACAAACAAATAACCTTTCGACATCCAAATGCTGCAGCTGGTACAAATAAATGCAGTTATCGACATCTTGAATTTCATTACCAGGAAGTCGAAGAACTTTGAGGTTCGGGAAACTTGTGATGCCCTCCAGGGTTCTCAGGCCGCAATTTACGAGTGAAAGCTCTTTTACCTTAGGATAATGCGCACCTAGAAACCTAAAATAATTGCATAAAAACCATTACTGAAATGTCATTTGTATATTTTCAAAAGAAATATTTTCAAATCGTTCGAAAGTTTTGGAGATCTTCACTATCAAAATATGAAAAAGAGTGAAACATAAAATTTTAATAATAACGGGTTATTGTAAGAATTATGGATGCCAATATAAGAAATTTTTAAAAAAATAAATATTAACTGTTTTTACTTTAGTTTACAAAAGGAAAAACTTGTGAAATAAGAAAGCAAATCTAGTTATTCTGTCTAGATTATATGTTGAGATTGTTCCGAAAAGGGAAAATACGGATTAAGAAAGAAAATCACAAATTTCAAGTTATCATGTGAGAACATTATTACTTTTAAGTTATTATTTGTCTTAATTAATTAATAAATTAATTAACTAAAGTTATAATTTACCTCAATAAGTTTAACAATTATGAGACTTCTCTCTATCTGTCTCTATCTCTATCTCTCTCTATCTCTATCACTTTATATCTCTTTTTCTCTCTATCACTTTATATCTCTTTTTCTCTTTATCTCTTTCTCTCTCTTTATTTAATTATTTATCTCGCACAGTTTTGGAACTCTGCCGATTTTGAGGTGAAATAACAGCTATGATGGCGTAGTTCAACGTTAGCCTTTTAAAACCACTTCTGCTTTCAAGGAAGCTTACGTAATAACAAAGCGATACTTGTAAATGAAGGTAAAAAAATTTATACGATTAAAAGATGCTGTTGAATATTGCCATTTATGCTTTATTCATTGCCTATGCAATTTCGAGCGTCATTTATTCGTTGACTTCAATTGTTCAAGAACCCTTATCGAAAACAACATCATGTTCTCACATGATAATAATTAAGTTTTATCTTTTGAAATTTGTCATTAAACATAACATTATGATTTTTCACTAATGCATCTCAAAAAAATTGAATTACTAAAAACATATCAAATACTAATTACAGATCGAACAAACCTTATAATATTATCTAATATATTTTAGATGAATTTTCCCATACACAGATATTAATCATTAAAGAAAATTCGTTTCATGTTGCATATATTCAGTTGTGAAATTGACCATAATACCATTTACATTTCTGGGAATAAGTTTTCATGAGGTAAAGCTAATGTAATAATTTTTAAAGTACGTAAAATAATAACCAAAGCCATAAATTATTCTGCAAATGCCCTAAAGTATAAGTTGTTCTGGTACTTACGTATTAGACCGTCTTCACCAACGATCGCCAACGGTTTAGTAACTAATTGGCCACGGATTTAAATTTGGCGATAAAGATCAACGGATTACACCATTGCCGGATTGCCATAATTTGCGGTTTAGCAACTCATTGGCGACGACTGCAAATTTGGCGATAAAGTTGGATGGCCTATTACAGAAGTACCATTATTCTAAGATATTTCTGAGTTTATAACCTGTTCTCTGGAAAGAATAGCATAAGAGATATCTCATTTCGCGTTCGGGCCAAATAAGTTTTTCAAAATCGAATTCAACACAGAAATTATCATTAAATTAAAATTCTATTCGTGTTGTACGTATTCAGTTGTGAAATTGATCATAATACCATTTACATTTCTGGGAATAAGTTTTCAAGGGGTAAAGCTAATATAATGATTTTAAAAGTACTGAAAACAATAACCAAAGCAATAAATTATTCTAAAAATGCCCTAAAGTATAAGTTATTCTAAGATACTTCCGAGTTTATAACCTGTTCTCTGGAAAGAATAACATAAGGGATTTAACATTTCGTGTTCGTGCCAAATAAGTTATTCAAAATCATATTTACCTCATCGTTTCGACGTGACTATTCGCTACATAAAGAGATCTCAAATTATTCAGGTATTTGCAAGCATGAGATAAAAGACAAAATCCGCTGCTGGAATGGAATCTTAGAGCGGTTGCCCTTTTCATGCCTTTGAGAATTTCCTATTTATAGAAAGAAAACGGGGAATCAGGCAATTTAAACCAACTAATATATAAAGAATACTATATTCTTTAAGATTTATATTTTCTCTGGTTCTTTTTCGGTACTTGCGTATTAGACTGTCTTCGCCAACGATTTAGTAACTCATTGGCGA
>JAOUZG010042400.1:341600-364972 GCA_026289955.1 Argiope argentata
AAAATTTCATTTGATTATTGGATTTTATTATTATTTATTGGATATCACTATGTCTTCTAATTTATTGAATACTAAACGTATGTAAACAACTTGCCTGTATTGAAGGTTTTTTTCAAATGAGTAAAATAATTTATTAAAATACTTAATGAGAGGAAAAAATAGTTAATTTTATGTATATTTATAAAATGAGCCAAAAGCATACACTTCCATGATGCCATCCTGAATTATAATTATATATTACTGATAAAAATGTTTTAAAAAGACTTCCCACAAAAAAAATTAATGCCTCATTAATTTAATAAAAATTGCAGATGATTAAACTATATCTCACATTGCCCTTTATCTTTTAAATCAAGAAAAATTGTTTTCTTCAGTCTGTTGTGTTTTATCAACAAAAAATTGTTTTCTTAAGTAATTTAAACTGTAAACCATTATTTTTATTCTAAATGAATGATTAACTCTCGAAAAAAATATTCAATTTAAATTTTAAAGAAAATGTAGTAATGATTTATTTTCTAATAAACAATCTTTCGAATTTTTAAAGCGAAGATTAATCTTTCCGTTGAGAGTCTTTTTTTTTTCTTACACCTGAGGGAAAATTATAGTATCTTCCTAATTTTTCTTCATTAATGAAATAGGTGTTTTAATTTTTTTTTTTTTTTGCTTATATTCCATTAATCTTTTGCTGAAAAGTAATTAATAATGTAAGTCCTTTCTACGATTTTTAATAAACAATAATTAAGCTTAAATGTATGAATCCAATCTCCATCAATCTTGCCAAAACTAATCAAATATACCCTGATAGTATTAATTATGTTACCATATTTAATTATTTACCATCGCCTGTTCGTAAAATATCATAATCTAAATATGTTAACAAACATTTAGCAGACGATTTCTTTCAGACATTTTTTAACTGTTAATCTTTTTATTTCAGCTAAAATATTATTAAAAGTTAAAAGCAAACGATTTTTTTTTCTTCGATAAATATATTTTTATTAATATTATTTCATTTATTTTTTGTATAATAGTTGACGATCAATTGTAAAGCTTTTCGAATCTGGCAGTGTTTGTAATATATGCTGTTAAGTGAAAAGAATAAACCAGCCTCGGGGATAAAAGCCATTGTAGCTATAAATCCCAATACCTTATATCTTTCAAGATCAAGAATAAACCAGCCGATGGAATTCTAAAATACCTGGGGTAATATTTTAGTTTTATGAAACTCTGCAAGCTTTAGTTTGAAGATTAAAAAAACAAGTAATTTTCTAGAAAGCGTACAAAAATCAATAAAAAAAATTCAGCATTATAATGTCAAAACAATTATAATGTCGCCTTTTATTTTCTCCTTAGAAATCCAGATGAATAAAATTGAAAATTCTTAAATGGGTTTTGCTCTAGAAAGCAAATTATTGATTGACTTAGTATCACATTTTGCCCACAGATATTGCATAAAATTCGGGAAACGTCCACTACATTTTATTAAATATTTTTTTATTAATCAAATACTGTTCCCATGCATAAAACATTTAAATTTTCTTATATAAAAATGTTTAAACTTGTTTAACGAAAGTTGGGAAAAATTAGCTAATGTAGAAAGTACTTCACCAATAAATTTCATTTGACGAATAAAACCAAAAATTATGCGAAATTTCTATTTTAGTTAGTTGCTACCTCGTCAAATGTGGGTACTTAGTTAATGAGAGAAATATTTTTAGAAACTTTTTTTATATTTGGTGCAATTTTGGACAGTCTGAGGAAAAATGCATAACGTCGACTATGTCTTATCCAACCGAAATTTTTTGTTGACAATTTGAATTTCTCCCTTATACTAATATGCAATCAATCTATATTATTATTTTACTGCTAATGTGACCTTCTTGAAAGGGTATAGTTTTAGAGATCGAGTTATAAGCCAAATGCCAAAGAAAATCGTGTTAATAGCATACATTTTCTATATCATTAAATACTTATTAAAATGTAAGTTTAATACTTTCTATGTATTCTTTCAGGAAAAAGGAGATGTTTTCAAATGAAAAATTAATAATTTTATACAATTACACTCATTTCTTTTGAAAATAATATGTAAAAATCAGCCCAAAGATGTACTTAACAGTTTCTTTTTCATCTATAACACTGAAATATCAGTACTCAACTCAAATAAATTAATTAAATGTATGAGAAAGTCAAATGTTTTGTGTAAAAAAAGCATACGAATAAGTTAATAAATAAACCAGAAATGAATTTTTTCTTAAACTTTATAATGCCTTAACCAATGTAGGCATTATTACAAAAGAATAATCAATTGAATGTTATTTAAAAGTTTACATCTTAATTTTTCTTCGACTGTATGTCTTTTATGAATGAAATCCTTTCCTTCCAATTTTTATTAGAAGCGTTTTCTGTTTGAAATTTTTGTTCAGAAAGAAGCATAATAAGCAATTAAGCTCAAGGAATTACAGGAAGAATGAAATATCTTCATTTTTTGAGATCCTGATGAATTAACTTTTTAAAATGTTTTTATGGAAAAAATATTAAAAATAATTGTAAAAATCCTCAAAATTAAGTGTATTGGGTATATAGTGAAATTGTCCAGCAGACTCAATAACAAACAATGATATTTTTTTCCAATGAATATACGAGACTCAAATAACAAAAGACAACCAATGCGTACACAATAACTGCACTTACAAGTAACAAATCACTAATAAACAACCTCAACAGCATAAATAACTCAGAACGAACTCCGCGTGAAAAGAGACTTCACATAACTATTCACATCCCTCAAACGTCTGCTATCCTCCTCTGTCAACACAATTGAGCTAAGATAAACCGTCGACACACTATCAGCCCAATACCCAACACTGATTGGTTGTTATGCACAGCTTGATTCTGCCTCAATATCCGAATCAACTAACCGCATGAACTCATCTAAATTTACTTTAATTCATAATTGACTTAAATTCTTTCTCATAACTTTTTACAGTTTTCCTAAAAAGACACAGAAACTTTTAGAAGGGTCACGATCATTCACATCCTAATTGTCCTCTTACGAAAATTTTGGTTGATTCTTGTATGTTCCATTTTGTCGCCAAATATTCTCTGAAGTCGGGGTTCATTGACCGGACCCCATTTATTAACCGTCAGTGCTGTTTGTAAAATTATCTTCATAACGATGGCACTAACTATCCTAGGAAGCAACATTGAAAATTCCGAATAACATCAAATATTGTCAGGTGTTAATAATTAAATTATTTAAATCATAAATTATTTCATGAATTTAAAAAGAAGCCATAATTTTTCGCCACCGACATGAACAGCAATCTATTATTTCTTTAAAAAATCCTTTTTATACATCTATTAAAAATCCTAGATAGCACAGTCTGTTGCACAATATTGTATAATGTGAGATATTATATCATATTAAACAACATTCCATCATATAAAACAATATTGCGAATATTTATCAATGTCATACAATATTGTACAATATTTGTGTGCTACTAGGGATATATATTGCTAGGAATGCACTTTTCATAACCGAGTCTCTATTAAAATAGAATTTTTAAAATTCTTTAAACAAAAAAAAGGTTAGACAATGTTGAAAGCTCGCATGTATATCTTTAATTCTTCTGTAATATCTCTTTGTAGTATTTCCCTTTCTTTGGTGCATTTAATGGTAGAAAAATGTATCTGTTTTCTACCTCAAGGAAGCATTCTTTTTCTTTAAAAAAAATATCAACATTGCTCTTATAAAAATCTTGATATTTATTTTCAGACAAGTTGAAACTAAATAATTCTTTTCCTATCTTGGAACATCTGTCGGTTGGATTCGTGTATTTTGAAGATGCTTCGGATTACAGCATCTGTGAAAAAAAAAGAACTGGAAGCGAGCTGCCTTAAGACTTTATTTGCTACAAGGGAAAAGCTATTGTTTCTGCATCGCAGAGTTTCTAGAATTCTAATTTAATAAATATCTTGTTCTGTTACCAAAGGCAAATCGTCGCTCATACTATTTTCTACGAATGAAAAAAGCCAGAATTTCCTTCTTTTCGTTCCAGAAAGTAGTGAGATGTTGAAAAAGAATGCTGTTATTTATTTAGCGACTTTTACGCTAAATCTTCTTTTAAAACCCCAGTAAATGCAATTCTTAAAGAAAATTAATTAAAACGTTTTTATTTTTAAAAAATTTGGCACTCAATTTTTTCCCCTCTCTTCTCATCTTTGAATTTTTCTGTGCACTTAATAAAAATTAGTGTGGATATATATTATTTCAACCGTTTAAACACAAATTAAAAAATTCCTTCTATAAATCATAGTTGCAATAACGAAAAGAAAATCAATTTGAATTTTTTGAACTTCGCATTTAATTATTTTTGGTCTCTTAATAACATTTTTTTTAATATGATTTAACTCGATTCGGCAAAAATATTAAAATAATAAGATTAGCAGAAATACAAAAATTATTTTTTAGGTCAGTAATAAAAGTATTCTTTTAAAATCTGTTTTTGTTAAATTATTTTCATATTGTTACGTTTTTAGCGTAGCGGGTTCGGATTGAATGGACTTTGTATGAGGACAGCACAAACAAATTTATTTACAGCTATTTACAGGATAATTAATAAAGTAAAAATTTCAGATAAATACAATCCAGCAGTCAACAGTCAATTACAGCGTAAATTCAAGTCTTACGTACGATAAAAACAGACTGCAAAACAGCTATCGTATAGCACAGAAACAGTAAATCACAGCGAGCTCAATAACACAGCGTTAACAGCAAACGCAAACACAGCTCACAAATCCTCTAGATCAGCGAGACGCTTTTTATTTCAGAGCAAACTCTCAACTAACACACTCACTACGGTGGTTGATTTCTTGGGACACCTAGCCCCGGCAGGGGCTTATCCCTGGTCATGGTTGTAGTGCTTCCTCGTTGCGATCATTTACTGCCGTGGTCATCTTCGAAGCGGACTGGAAAAATGGTCAACTAACTAACTCACTTTCGGAGTTCAGTTAACGAGGCACCTAGCCCCTCCAGGGGCTTATCCTCGATTTTGGGAGATGTTGACTTGAGCGTGGCAGATCTAACACACTCGCTCCGGCCACTCGTCCTTATATAGCCGAAGAAGCGCGTGCACTGAATCTCGTGAAAATTCTCAAAACAACGCGCACAATCCAGCGGTTACTAGACTATTCCTTTCGCCAAACCAATCAAGCTGGCGTGAGGCTCCTCGCCAAACGTCGCCATTTTTGGTGCATTTTCGTGCCACTCGCATGCTTGTAACAATATTCTTCAATTTGTTATCTTGTGGATCTATAGGCATTCTTTTAACTTAACTGGAAAGTGAGCATATCCAAAATTGTTTCCAGTTAAGCCTCTCTTTCATTACAAATAAACGTATTTATCACACATTTAATGATATAATAAGATAAGAGAGTAAGTTTTTCTTAGCCCAAAATTTCATAGATTAAACTACATAAGAATGATGAATTTTTAATATGACTGCTCAGTAGAGGCTTAGCTATCATAAAGGCTAATACGCAATTAAAAAAAAAATCAGCATCTGTATTTTCTATTAAGAAAGGATTAAGAACTACTCATTTGATAATGATAACTGAAGAGTCCGTAGACTAATTTTTTTTCATGGTAATAGATATCTAATTCACTATCTGCATATTGGGGCATACATAATTATAAAAAAAAAAGTTCTTTAAAATGTTCTATTAGGCATAGACCTATCAAATTAAGAACGTAATTACTTTTTGAATAGTAATTTTTACTTCAACATCAAAAATGATTTTTTTTTTCAAAATAAAAATTAGGTTTTCAACTGAAAATTAATCAACTTCTTAACATTTTTCCTTGATTATAAAATATTATTGCGCAAAAATAGTTTTTAAAATTTATAAAAATTAGCTTTTTATCAATTTTATTTCTTCACAAATCTTTTTCCCTAAATTTAAAAAATATTTACTTTTAATAAAAATATTTTAAAATGATAATACCCAAATAACTTTTAATTACGATGATACTTTTTTTTTGCTGGTACCTAATTATTTTCAATAAAAATAGAGGGCTTTAAAACAATTTCCTAATACAATGTAATGGATATGAATTCGAAATTCATTTTTTTTTTATAAAAGATAACGAAAAACCTGTTTAAAGTAATATTGTAAAGACGTAAAGAAAAATCTTATAGAAACATTTACTTAACGGCTATAAATCTACTGGCCAATAACTATTGCCATAAACAATGCATTGCATGGCATGGTGGGATCGGTACAGCGCCATCTATCGACGAACGAAGGAGTTGTCGCAAAACAAAGTATACTCTATTTCACCCTAACTTGGTAGTATTGTAAAAGGCAGAAAATGTGACGCTCCGCCATAGGAAAGAGTTCTCCATCAATTTTTACTTTAAAATAAAACAAAATTTTCAGAAATTCATCAATATCATAATTTACAGAAATGGTTTTTTTATCAACATGTATTTAAAATTATTCTCAAGTTAGAATTGCTTACCTATTAAGTATTTTGCGAATAAAGCGAACGAATAAAACCAAAAGATTGACATAATTAATTCCGCTTTAGATAGAACTGATCTTCAAGGTCAAATATTTGGCGCGCTTTTCCTGTACATCCCCAGCAATTTGGTTTCATTTAGTTCGCAACTGTTTGCATCACTCGTACTTTTTTTATTCTCGCTTTTTTACCAGTTTATATTTTTGATATTTTTAATCACACTAATAATTATTAGTGTAGGTTGTTAAATATTTATTTAAGTCGCTTTTTTCTATTCACTTCTAAAGTGTCTGAATAAGTGCTACCACCGATTACGCTGTGTATACACATTCAAGACGAGGGAAACCAATTAAAAATGCAGCACGCAGAAACAAATTAAATGTTTATTCTCGAAGAAGACTCCAAGAAGAAAACTCTTAAGATTCTATCATTTAAATCGTTGATAAAATTTCCCATCTTACAGGTGTTTTGAAAAAAATTGTGTTTTACAATACTTACGTACTATACCGTCTTCGCCAACGGTTTAGTAACTTTTTGGCAACGGATTTAAATTTGGCGATAAAAATCAACGGATTACACTATTGCCGGATTGCCATAATTGGCGGTTTAGTAACTCATTGACGATAATAATACGTAAGCACCATTTCCGCTTGAAAGAAAAAATAAAGACATCCGCTTCTTTTAGTACCCTTGGAAAGAAGCGACCAGGTTCTGTAGGTAAACATTCAAGGCTTGTAAAATATGATGATTTTACAGTATCTCATATTTCACGAAAAATCCAATCGTTTTTTCTTAGAAATGAGATTCCAACATTAAATAAAGTTTTAAGAAATGTGAACGATGATAGAGATATTTTTGCGAAAAACATTCGCCGAACAAGCTTTACAGAATATTAAGACTTGTTTTTGTTGTTTTAAAACAATGAAATGAAATGACTTGAATGATTTATTAAAAAATTAGGCAATAATTTTGAACAAATATTGAAAATAAGGAAGGAATTAATTCTCTGAGTTGAAATGATAATAAAAATTATATATTTTTATTATTTGGCGAAAAATTTGAGAGATAAAGTTTCGCCAGTGAAATGCCTTCTTAGTAACACTGTACTTAAAAATAACCTAGTCCTCCCCCCCGATAGCGACTAAGATTCGACATGCTTAGAATATACTGTACTGCCATGTTAGGGTGGAACAGAGTATAGTAGAGAACAAATACAAAATTATAGAGAATCTTCCATGCAGTACGAAAATACACCTTAAATTCAATAATGCTAAAAACAAATCATGAAAAATATGCAGCGATTTAAGCAATAGTGCGGCAATTAATTATCCGTAAAGTAATTATTAGCTATAGGTAATTAGTTATCAGTTTTACAGTATAGAAGACTAAGTAAATTGTAAATTTGACATTTTAACATTAAAAGATTTTCATGTTTAACTTGAGAATTTCAGAATTTATGTAGATTCTAAGTTGATGGTAGAGGAAAATTGCTTTAAATCAAAGAAATAGAGAAATTATTTTCAACATCTGATGTAGCACAATGTAGTTGTGCAATAACATTTTATATAGCAAACTGTAACTATAATATAATCTAATAATAATGTATTTTGTAGAACTGAAATGACCAATAATGCAACACTTAAACCCATTAATGGGATCGCAATCACATATACAGTATTTGATAGCATTAATCGTTAATTAATACAAAATTATTCAAAGAAAAAAACTTTAAAAGGTTATTATTTACCAAAGACTATGCCAGAGTCATTATTTACTTGCAAAAGATTATCTTTTCTGTTATTTTACTAGATCACAGATTTGGAATATCATGACCTACCAAATGCATATTTTAATAACAGCATTATTGTGTTTAAATGACTAAAAATTATTCAAGATATTTTCATAGCTCCTATAGTTATTTTTAGCTTTAAAAAGTCAAAATGACTGTTTGTATCGCATTATTTTATTCACTTATGTGATGTATTATTAAATATGTAATTTCTAATCATTTAGAAAATGCAGTTATTTAAAAAAATCTACATGTGTCAGTAGGAGCATGTGATAGTTTATGTTTGATATAAAATGCATTTATTATACCAATAAATAATTTAAATTGTTGCAATGGTTTTATTGTTAAAAAACATTTCTATGTTTCCTAAAATGATATTACTTAGCTTCAGTGTCTTATACATTTAAAATATTCAGTTGAGTGATAATTTTATCAAATATGTACTTCACAATTAGCTAAGTATTCAGAATTTATTTTAATTAAATTCATGCTTGATTAAAGTAATCTTAATTACATTTCATTTCATATAAAGAGTTTTGCCAACAATTTATAATTAAATTGCAGGCCTTAATCATTAATCTCATTAGTTACAAAACATTAATGCATAAACAGAATCATACATTTTAAGATTTATTACTTTTAAGATTTGATTTTAGAATATTTGAAAATATGTAAATAAATGACATTTTAGTTCTCAATTGTTGAGAGTAATCAATGATTTTGAAAAAAAAAAAGTCAAATAACTAGAATTATTCTGCCTTATAAAATTAATAGAATTGACTTCTGGAGGCTAATTTTGAAATGTATGTTATATATTATTTATGCTAGTTTACAATTTCAATTTTAGTGCTCCTGGTATAAAGTTTCAGGGTTGAGAAGCAGGTTCCAGTTAAAATATAAAAAGGATTTTTAAAAAGCACTCATTCCTGAGTACTATTTTATGAAAGTAAGCCTCTAGATCCAAGATAGAAGCAACACTCAACTATTTTGTTCTTAAGTTTCGTCCCTCAATTTACCTAATCTGCCATATTCTGGAACATTCCATTTTTCTAGAAAAATATTGTCTTTAGAAACCTCATAAAGTTATGGATTAGTGCAATTAAAAGTAATTGCTACTGTAAGCAGGTTCAAAATACATTGTGTAAATAAGAATTCCTCTAGAGCCCAAGAAAATATCATTATAAGCTGCATCATTATATTCAAGATTCACTGAATTCTCAATCGTTTTTTACGTTCTAGATAACCCTTCAAATCACGAATGTTTTCTGCTATGATGTTTTATAGAGCCTCCCTTAAGTAAATCCATCAACATGAGCAAGGGATATTTTCATGGAGGAATTGATTCATGTTATTTAAGATCAAGTCAAGAAGAATTCATTCCAGAGTAATATGATTCTTTACATCCGTTCTTTTCTTAGTTTAACTTACAAAAATATGAGAAATTTGTAAAATAAGCATCTTTACAATACAATAGTAATAATTTCATAATTTAACAAAAGAAATTAATTCTGTAACAAATAAAATTATAAATATTTCTTTTAATTCTGAGGTGGATTATTTCCACCCAAAATAAAACTAAATAATATTGAATTGTTTTAAGAATAGGTATATTTTGATTGTAAAGAAGAAGACAATCATGCTTAAAACAGTAGATAATTTTATTTGCTTAAGTACATCCTTTTTTAATATCAAAAAATCATCGATTCAAATATATGTAATTCACCAAGTCTTTTAGATAAAGTGATTAACACGATTTTTAAAGTTCAAAGTAAATTATAAACTATACTATTAGCATAATTTCAAATAATGGATTTATATGTTACTGAAGATTTTATGATTATTTAATTAACTTTCCATGAAATGTTTATTAAAATTATACAGCTTGATATACATTACAAAAGTCATTTGTACATTTTAAAATTCATATCTACCTTCAAAATGTTTAATCATAATATTTGGCTTTTCTCATTCCATGAATCAGTTTTCAATTATCAAATTTAACTTTTGAACATGATACAAAATAATGCAACAAGCATATAATTCTGAATAAATAACAATCAATTTGGTTTATCACTGCCAAATATGCAAATAATACATCTACTCAAAAACTGTTCTCTTGCTCGGAAATACAGACAAAATAATAAATGCAATAATTTTTTAAATAAGAAACAAATATTAATGTCAGTTGAAAATTATATAAATAACAAAAAAAATTATATCAAATATAAGCGATTAATATTCAAAATAAATAATGATATAATATAGATCAAAGAACACTAAAACAAAACTGCAAAGAAAAAATCAAACATTGATGTCATGGAACATTTAAGTACAGCATAAAAAATTTTACCATAGAAAAAAAATAATTTATGATATTTTTTCAATACAGTATTCAAAGGCAGATGAAAGAATTTGCTTTTCACAAATCCGTAGCTGCACAGCTAAATGATGGTGGTTGGACTCGAAAATATTCTGCTTCAGGAGATCTTCATCTTCCTATACAATTGAAAATGCTACAAGTTTTAATCAAGTAAGTAAACATAATAAAAAATTTTATAATTGTATCAATTTGATACACATTAATGTCAAAAATCTATGAAAGAATTATTGTATTATTGCAAAAAATACCTATAAAGACATAAAATTTCCCTAATTTAAAACTGCAACTCTGTTGCTACTATTATGCATTTATTCAACATATAGAAAAGATAAATTGATAACCTTCAGAGATCCAGATTTACAAATAGATGCTGTTAGTACAATAACTTGATGGGTCTAGTGACACATTGGGAATTTGTTTGATGTATTACAAAAGGTTGTAGATTGTTCTAATTGTGATTATGTGTGCAGCTAAATCTGGAAAAATCTGAGCAAACATTTTTTCAGCAGATATTTAGTCAACCATGCGAGATTTTATGTCTTCAAATCCCAGAATATGATAGACTCATATTTCGGAGCTATCAATAATAGCATTGCAATTTTATGCAAATAAAGTTTTTATTCTAAATTCAATATCTTAGCATGTTTAATAAATGAGCCTGTTATGTTATGGCTAAAATTGATAGCATTATCACTATATTTTGGCACAGACTAACAGTTGGAAATTTTTGTGAATTGTCTTTAGAGAGTATAAAAGGATATTAAAAGTGCAAAATTTGTGTTTAGAAAATTATTATTGTAGAATAGACTGGCTTTTAAAATTAAAAACTTGAATTTATGTCCACAATTTTTTTCAAAAAATATAAAGTGTTAAATGCTTATACTAGGCAAAAAAAGTGGGTAAAATTAGCAAAAGTTCAAAGTGCATTAAAATTATTTTATGAATTTCAATGAAAATGTCTAAGCCATGCAGAACAAAAGGATATTTCAAATTTCTTGATGTTCCTGTATTTGCTTTTTCAAGAATGTATCTTTCATAACAAATATCTTTTCAGTTAGCACACAGCAAAACATTTACTGGTTTTTCCTTAATATTAAAATTCTAAAGTTACATTAAATATCCCATTGAGTACTGCTTCCCTAATTTCTGTCCTTGAGGGTTCAAAATTAACTTTAAAAATGAAGATCATGGCATCGATTTAATAGTAATTATACAATGGTGCCTCTGTGAAATCTGATCTGCCATTAAATTACAAAAAGGACAAATACTTTTTAGAGCTTAAGTCACAATTTTTAATGCTACAATTTATTTCTTAACTAGTAATTTCTTAAAAAGGCATGTGTCCTAGTTATTTAATGCAAATATGATATTGCTCCATGAGCACTTTCTAGATTCAAGTAAGGTAATTGTTAATTTGAAAGAAACTTGTGCAAATTAGGTTCATAACTTATGCTTGTATTTTTTTACATGTTAATTTAGCCAATTTAATAATGCTAAGATAAAAATCTTTATAATGAATTACACCAGATCACAATTTGTGCTATTCCTAAATATTACTCTCTAGAGAGATTTGCAAAAATAAATTACTTTATAAAATATTTTTACTAGTAACTGCTCCTCTTTAAAACTAATGTCAGTTATTTTTAGAGTAGAGTAAATCCCTTAAATTCTTACTTGATTTGCATTGGTATTTTTATCATTAGCATTGAAAAAAATAGGTAAGTCATAGTAGAGAGATACTAGTAAAGAATTAATGTATATATCCAAATCAAAAGTTGATTCAATTGATTTATGCACAATTGTTTTTGCAGATTTTAAGCATAATGATTGAGTAAAAGACACATTTAATTGGATTATAATAAAAACTATTAGTATATGGTTAATATTCCACTAGGCATTACATTAAAAGAAAACTTCTAATTATAACTGTATTTAAATATATTTTTTATTAAGTCATACTTTAAGTCTTTGAAATGGTATGACTAAAACTTTTCTTTTTGTGTAGTTTCTTCTAAAGATGGTGGAAGCTGATATTTGTTGAGTTCCAGTAGGTGGGTATTGGTACATTAGTTGCTTTTAAAGGGCCGGGATGGCCTGGTTGGTAGAGCGTTGGACTTGTACTCCTTGGGTTACGAGTTCGAAGCTCACCGGTCAAAAGATTCCCCAAGAGTATGGCGACTGGCACTCGTTAAATCTGTTTGTGGTCGCTCTCTGTTCCAGTTCTAAATTATGATCTGAGATGAATAAAGTCCTCTGCCCACTAAAAAGGGTTGTGACGTGTGTGTATCCAAGTCGTACTCTTGGCCCTAGATAGTGCTACTTGTAAAACAAAGAAACACATTTCTTAAGCTTAAATCATCTGCTGATAGTATCATCGGGGGCTTGTTCAAGGCAAGTGCCATTAGTCACAACACACAGTTGCTTTTAAAGTACTTGTAGCATACATGGCCAAATATAGTTGGTGATGCATGATAATTTTCCATGTTCTTTAAAAAGAATGACAAAATCTTAAAAGTGATTATAGCACAAATTCTGATCAGATAATGTTCAATGGATATACAATCATAAGATCTATAAGTAATATCTCTGAAATTTTATGTAAATAAATATTGATCTAAAAATACCTTAAATATTTTTCTTTAAAACATTATTAACAAATGAATAGTGCTGGCATACCAGTATAACAAAACATTTTTAGAAATGTTTCTAAACTGTTAGATAAAAGACATTTACCTTCAATAAGAAAAAATGTACTAAATGATATTGTTTCATAGAACATAAATAAGTATAAAGTTCAAAATTTTTGTGACATATTGCTTTAAAAAAACCACACTTCTTTGAGTAATACAATTCCTATAAAAGACCAATAGTATTTTTAATAGATATTAATAAAGTCAAAACTATATAATTTAGTCAGTTTAGGTCATAGAATGCAAATTCTAATGTTGTTCATTAAGAGCAGGGGAAGGGAAAAACTTAAGTATATAATGTTGCATAAAACAGTTTCATATCTAAAGAATTCTGAAAATGCTTCTAGGGAAAACAAATAAATTGCTCGATTTATTTAAGTATAGCTAAAAAATTAAAAACTTACCTCTAATGTTGTGCCATATGCTTTTAATAAAAGATTCACCCTATCTTTCAAAAAAGAAAAAGCTCTTCTTTTGAGATCAGAAAATTCTTCAGAAAGTAGATCTGTACTGTCTTGTTTTT
The DNA here is from genome assembly GCA_026289955.1 of Argiope argentata. Classification (NCBI taxonomy): domain Eukaryota; kingdom Metazoa; phylum Arthropoda; class Arachnida; order Araneae; family Araneidae; genus Argiope; species Argiope argentata. Next base: position 355,506 of record JAOUZG010042400.1, read on the forward strand.
CATTTAAAATACGTTCCAACTCACCTACATAAAATAGGGAAAAAATATTTCAATACAATTACATGAAATACTTTAAAATAATATTAAATAAGAAAGAAGTATTAAATATTCTTATTTTAATGCCATTCAGGAATATTTTATAAACGCATACCTAAATTCATCACATTTATTTCTAGAAATGCAAGAAGTTCATCACTAACACATTTTTCTTTGTAAAGGTAAAATGGTCCATTACTGAAATATTAAAAAAATGTTATTATAATAAATACTCAAAACATAATACAGGGTAAGAGAATCTTCCTTGCTACATAGCAATAAGAAAACTTTTTAAAAAGATAAATGGTCAATTTTTGATTAAAGTCATATGATCTTATTATGTTAAGAATGTAATTTTGTATGGCTTTCATGACAAATATCTCTGTTGAAAAAAAATTATTAATGATAAATTTAATTTAAAAATTTATCAATAAACAAATTGACTAATTACCGATACCTAAGACTATAATCAGAATTTTAAGTTAGCAAAAATTTAATGGTAGATAGAGTTAAAATGATATATAATACTATTAGAATTAAATATTTCTTTCAATAACATCTCAAAATAAACTAATAATTTATAAAATCTGCAAATAACCATAAAATTAAAGTTTTGATCTTCAATGCTGAATTTTAATTTTAATTTATCATGATAGCAATATTTTAAAAATATTTGGAAGAATACTTAAACATTAATCAACTATTACTTGTGTGATATGCATATTGAAAATACAAGGTTCATTTACTCTATAGTAAAGAAAATTGTATATAACAGTGTCACTGTAAATTACAAATGTCAAACATAATAAAGCCTTACTGAACTTCATAAAATATTGAACTGCACCAAATATAATTATCGAGAAGTAAAATGAATAAACTATTATATAAAAGAAAATTTATCAATCATGAATATGCTGAAATTTATGTTTCATGGAAACGTGTCATGACTAAAAACATGCACATTTACTGCTTATGTTATAATAAAAAATTAATATAATTATATTTACAATAAATATCAAAATGAATTATCTGTATTTATAAATTATTTTTACACTTAAAGGCAACCAATCTACCAAAAAAATCAAAATTCATTTAACTAGTTTTAAACTAATAAAATCACTATTAAAGCTCCTTATTACTTACACAGAAACTTTTAGTTTGTTACATAGTTCATTTTTCTGATTGTGAAGAGGGTCATTTTTGCTAATACCTGCAAATATTAATAATAAAAAGTACTTAAGATTATATTCACAGAAAAATATATCAAAATTCACAGTAATCTACAGCAAGTACCTAATTTGATTTCAATAGCATCATTTTCATTCTCAGGATACACAAATCCATTATGCACCATAAATTCAGCATTAGTTCTAGGACCATAGAACATGAACACCTAAAATCAAAATGGCTCAGATATAACAAGAGGGATTTTATTTTCAGAATTTATAAAAGAAAATTCATTTAAAGCATTTCAAACATACAATATATGCATTTTATGTCAAATCAGTAACATTAAACAAACTGTTTTATTTCAATTGAAAATTTCAGAGTTTTATGTAACAAACACTAGTTTCCTTCAATGCAATCCATCAATATTGCATTTTATGGAATTAAAATTATCAATAATACAACACTTAAACCCATCAATCATGTATAGATTATTTGATAGCATTTTATCATTGATTAACACTAATTCTTTGGCTATATTATAGAAAAAACAACTTTAAAAAATTTTAATAATTAAAGGAAATTATTTTATCAGTATACAACCTCACAAACTTAATAATTAATTGAATCTTAATTTTTAAAAATCATTATTGAACCACTAATGCTTATAAAACAAAAATCCCCTCATTGAAAAATTCATTGAAATTCATATCTCTAAATCCCTTGAAAAAATTTACATTTGATTTACTCTAAGTATAACAGTTATAAATTTGTAACAAATATATTAATATTTTAATAAATATTATTATAATAAATATTTTTTAATGTAAGTATAAATAATAAAAATGAAGTTACCTCTTCACCTTGAGAAAATGTTTTAAAAGAATAAGATATTAATGTGTCATTCCCCACATCAAAATCGGTGGATAGCTAAAAGTTGGAAGGCAGAAAAAACAATTTAGCATGGATTAGAAAATTGTGTAAAGTAATCATAGAAAACAAATAAGAGAAAGTTGAAATCTAGTTTTTATCTGTCTAATAATTATTATATTCATTTATAAAATTTTGGATGTAAAGGTTAAAACATATCTCTTAAAAATACATATAATAGTTTCATAAGATACTTTTATTAAAAAATTAAAAATTATCTGTCTAAGGACATTTAAAATAGTTACAAAAACTGATTAAATAGTTATGAAAATTTATGCAATAAAAAATGCATGTACATATCATCATTTCAAAATTTTATGAATACAAAACTTCAGAGAATTCTTGTTGTAATTGATTTTTCTTTATGCAAAGAAATGAAGTTTACCTTTTCATTATATGCGAAACTATCTTTAAATGTTACTATTTTAATGTTACTTTTGTTTCTAATACCATTAATGCCTAAAGCTATTTAAAAAATCCATCAAAAGGCCTTTCAAAACAATGTAAAAGTTTCCTTTTTTAAAGTTTTCATAGATGGCCATTAAGTTACTGTGATTTAAGTTATTTGGCCATCAATTATCTTTGAATAAATTTATTTTCAATGAATATACATTACTTCTAATCCACAAACAGAAGATCAATTTTATTTATAAAAATATATTTTAAAAACTGAGAGTAAACATACCTTTCCATTAGAATGATTACACATGTCAAATAGAGGAACCAAAGTTGTAACTTGCTGTTTTCCATCATAATCAGGCAAAATATTTTGTCTTGTCATAGCACATGAAACAGCCCACCTAATTAAATGTGAAAAAAAATCAGATATCACATAATTGTTAATGAAAATTTATGATAAAATATCATTAAAATATCATTAATGATAAAAATATCATTAATAACTAATCTTAAAAATATTATCAAAATTATTCCAAAGTATATAAAATTATTTGGAATAGAAAGAAAAAAAAGATTAATTAATACTCTTTAGGACTCAACTACTTATAGTTAGTTGAGTTAATCCTGACTATTTATTGATCAAAGATTCATTTTTCTTGATATAGCTACTAAAAATAAGAAGCAATAAAACTTGATTTTTCCATGAACACATTAAATTCATAATAAAAATAATAATACAAAATAATCATGACATTTTTTTTAACTTTTAGAAATATTATTTCATACACAAATCAAAAGAATTCATTTACACAAAAGAAACTAAATATATTATTACAAATAAAAGCATGATTTTTTTTAAAAAAATTATTAAATATCCAAGGCATTGCTTTCTTATTTTTACAGTATCGAATTCAAAAAGATAATCATGCAGCCAATAACATCTCATCACTTTAGAAATGAGCAAAGCTACAAAAATATTTCATAAGAAAATTTTCAAGGCATTGCTTCCAAAGAATATAATGAAAAAATATTTTTTTATTCAACTTTATTTCTAAATAGCCAAAAAAATTTAATGGCAATTATCTGAATTATATATTTGAAAACTTTCACTTTTTTTTTCAGAGAATAATATTTTACCAAAAGAAAGCAAATGTATATGAAACTGCATGAATTTCCAAACCTAAACAATATAAAAAGACAAAGAATCTTGCATGAGAAGAAGAAAACACTAAAGAAGAGCATCAAACATTTGGTCATATCATATCCTGGACTGTGACTAAGCTATTATTAAATTCAGTACTTTTTTCTTTTTTTTTTGCCTCCTACTATTGAGCAATAAGGAAACTTTTATGTTTACTAGGGCTATTTGAAGATCAACCAAATCTTATGTACCTCCTATTTATTGATTCATTGTCTGCCTTTATTTTTACCACCTTTTCTTTTCCATTTATATTGTTCATCAAACTTAAAACATTGAAAAATAATAAACAAGACTATTAAGATAAAAAATAAATTTTTAAAATAATTTCTTCGCAAGAATACAATGCTACAGCTCTGACAAATTGCCATTGCATACATCTGTAACTATCTTCTAAAATAACAACATGAATTAAGTATGGTTCTTTCTTAAATTAGCCATCCTTGAAAACAACACATTCCAAATGCTAGTATGAAAAATAATTTGCCTAACAATGAGTATTTACAAACTAATTAGTCAATTGTAACAAATGAATACCTTATATATATGGAGAGAGAGAGAGAGAGAAAGAAAGACTATAGACCCATAAGAAAAGACTTACCGATAGAGATCATATGTGAAGTACTGTCCAATATTTAGAGATTTTGCATAGGTATCATGCTAAAAAATAAATATTAAAAATGTAAAATTAAATACATAACAATGCATTCCTAATTTAAGAAAGAATGTAGAAGAATTGACCAAAATCAGTGCAAGAAATATTTTTATACAAAGGTGAGAAACATTCATAAGCATTAAAATTTCAAATAATGTAATTAATATTTTCTAAAAATTAAATGCTGTCATAGCATTGTATTATACAAAAAAAATTTAGAAGAAAAATATGAAAATAAAAATATTATTAGTGGAATGTTTTTTTTAATTAAATACAATCTAAAAATTAAAAAAACACACACACACACACAAACATACTTTTATCAGTTTTATTTTACATGAACATTTGTACTTTAACCCACCATTCAACATAATTTCAAATAATATTAAGACATTTCTCACATCATAAAACTGATTTTTGAAATCCCCTTCATAAAAATTGCTACCTTAATTTTTATTCAAAACAATAAAGCTATTTTGAGATGACTATAATATTACTGACCCCCAAGATTTTTTTTTAATGCTGGAATAAGTGGTAGTCATTAAGTGCTGCTATACTGGGACTCTATGGAACATGATCAGGTTATTTTGAAGCAAATGATGCAATGAGATCTTGGGTATGTTAAGCCATATTAAACAGGCATTGTCATGAAGCAAAACAATCTTCTTTCGAGGAAGCATATCTTTTGCTTAGGATTGCATGCCACAATTTCATTAAGGTCCCAAAATAAGTTTCAGAATTTACTGAATCATCAGAAGATAGAAATTCCAAAAACAACTCTTTTTAATCCCAAAACATGATATGCATGACTTTTTGGTTTAAAATTGTTTGTTTGAATTTTCCTTTATTACTGATGCTGAATGAAACCCTTTCAACTGACTAATATTTTGATTCTGTCATAACATAAGCCAAACAACAAGAAAACTAACACACATGTTAAGCATTTGGTTTTGATCATTTTAATTTACATTTTTGGTACTATTATAAGCAGAATTCAATGATAATTAAAATGTTTTTCACAATTATATAAAAAAAATCATTTTGAAACTTGAGGAAACTTATTATATAGATAATCACTGACTTTTTCAGTTTTCCTTTTCCAACTTTAGGCACCAAGACTTCAGTAATAAGACCTTCATTATGTACAATCATGAAACATCTTTAATTGCTCTTACCCCTTTTCTTCTTATTCCTCTACCCATAATATCTTTTTTATATTTCGCTGATGTGTCGATAAACTTTTAGCTTTTGCATTCAGAAAACAAATGACACAGCATATTTCACAGTTAATAAGATTTTGAATTGACAACCATTTGAGGTATTCAGAAACAAATGTAAACACAATCAAATTGTTCCATTGATTGTTGGCTAGTCTATAATCTCACCACAAATGTGAAGAATAACAGCCAAATTTCAAAATAATGCTAACTTAAAAACATGCTATGTACAAAATTTAATAAAATGGTGATTAAAACCAAAGAGCTGAGACAAACAAAGTACTCAAAAGAATTAATATTCTATATGTCTATAAAAACTGCATCATACAAAATTTAGTAATAGAGAAACTTACCTGAAAAAGTTGAAAAAAATAGCAGTACTGTCTAATTACACTACGAATTAGTTTGAACACTTCATCTGAAAAAAAATTACTTGTAAGTTCAGTGAATAATGAAAGGAAAATGTTTCAATCAGTAAAAATGTTTGCAGAACAAAAATTCTAACATTTTTTCAAAGAATATTAAAAAAATTTTAAAATTTTAAAAAAAGCTGTAGCTGCTTTCTTTCAGTAATATGTATATATTCAATAAATCTCACATAATCAATGAATTCCTCACAAAAAATATGACAAAAACTAAGTATAATAAAGCTATATTATAATTAACTAAATTAACATAAACAATCAAAATAAACATCTTCAAGGATTTTTTTTTCTTCCAATTTTTAAAATGTTTCGATTGCTAAAAACATTAATATGAAATACGAGAATTCAACTCATAAAACTGTGACAAGAATATTAAATAATAATAAACTGATATAAAAAAAACTAAAATATAAATATAAAAATCTAATATATAAAAATGAATATAATTTTGTTCAAATTATAGGCAATTCTATATTATTCCTCCTAATATGATGAAGCTTTGGCAAGTATTCATGTATATAAAAATGGAACAAAAAAAATCAATTTTTGATTTGTAATTTATAATAGTGCAGATAAGTTGCTTTTTCGTGTAGATAAAATAAATTATAAACATGAAAAAGGATTTTTAATTTGTAATAGTGTGGAAAAGTTGCATTTTGGTATGGATAAGATAAATAAAAAACTTTAAAAATATATTACATCTTGAGGTGCCTCAAGAATGTTCAGGTTTCATAAAAACATACTTTTTGAAATTTTTTAAGGATTTTCGTGAGCTATGATTATGAAATAAAAATCTTTAAATAGGCTTTGCCATATGAATAAAAAAAAATAAAAACAGTTTTACTATTGCACTGGCAGGGCACTGAGTTGTCAGCAGAGCAGTTGTTATTGAGGTAAGGTGGGAATTTGTCTATGTCATGTGACAAGGACAGTAGCTTTGCAGAGTGTGCATCTCTTCTCCATATATTGTGTAACTAATAAACATAACTAATTTGTTAGTTTGTGCACTTGTAAGCTTTGCTGTGAGTAAAAATTGTTCAGTATAAATTAGTGAAAATAAAACAAATATCTAGTTGTTTTTTTTTAATAGTAATTTAGGGATTTGCTTGAAATTAAACTCACTACATACAAATCTAGTGCTACTGCTATATTAAACATAATTTCAAAATTGCTTCAGAAAAGGATCCTTTTGTAAGTGAAGCATGATATTTTAGCTTCCATAACAGAATAAATATAATCAAGAGCTTCTATTCCAATTGCTTCTAGCAAAAGAATTTCACAAATGATAAAAGCCTATGATGGTAAGAACATGAATTTATTACAGTTTGAAAACATAAAATGTTCAAATAAGTTTAATTCCAACCTCATATAATTTAAAGAAGAGATTAAACATTTATTTCGTATTGCTGTCTTGTACAAAGGTAAGAAAGTGCCAGCTTTGGAATAAAAAGTTCTAAATGATCAATGCTTAAGAAGAAAATGGTTATTGAGCATTGATAAGGTAATAATTATACAATATATGCACTTTGAGGAAGAAAAGAACAATAAAAAGTAAAGAACTACAGAGGATAGTTAAGTTTAATCAGAAATGGCCAAAACATGCATCATCAGAAATAATTACCAGCAAAAATGACAACACTGAAGAATAGTGTTTTTTACAAAAAGAAACAAACCAACCAGATCCATCAAATAGACAAGAAGAGATCAAACTACTAGGTGAATATGTGGTTTAACATTAATTTAAAACTGTTATTTATGGTTTCAAACATCTTTTTAGACTTGTCTCGTATTTAGGCTATCTCTCTAATAACCTCAAAAATATTATAGACCAGATTATTCAAAGACGTGGGTACTTTGCTGCTTTAGAAAATATCCTTCAAATCATGCTAAGTGATAACGTAAAATTTAAAGAGAACTTGGTTTACAATGTGTTTTAAAAGCATGAACAGAAAGTAAAGATAGAGTCAGAAAATTTAAAATTCCAGAAATAAGCTTTAATTTAAAGGATTGCATCAACATGATCTCCGGCATGAAGATGATGTAACTGAGCCGCCCAGCTAAAACATGTTTCCAGTGACTCACTCAAAGACTGTATACATAAGATATCTGAAGCTGCATCAAATAGTATGGGAGACTCAGTTATCCACTTTCTGAGGCTTCTTTATCACATGAAAACAGAGAAAAAAGTTGTGAAACTGGTAGTCGAATCAGCTTAAGTCTGTGATTCAATCGCAAGAGAAGGATACATAAGAGCAAAAGTTGGCTCATGTGAATATGCCAAAATGTATTTTAAAAAAACAGTTTAATGTGGCAATGAAGTAGAAAAAACTATTTTACAACAACAACATTTATAATCATTAAGGATACAAAAATACAACTTGTAAAAATTGATATAAATTTTTTATAATTATAAATATACTTTGCAATACATAATTTTTTCTAATTGCAATGCTTATACGTGTATTTAAAACCATCTTTTGTAACATTATACGAATGAGAAACTCATAAAAATATTTTTATCATAACTCATAAAAATAAGTTTATAATTTTTCAATTTTTTTTACAAATCTTACCATATTTTGTGGCATTTCAAAATATTAGTGTATTATAAACAGAATTTTTTGAAATTCTTTTTGAACCTAAAGGCTAACTTTTCTTCAGGATTACCAAATTAAAATCTAATAAAAAGTTTTAAAGGTTCTTTTTAATTTTTTTTCCAAAATTTTTACAAATTTTGAAATTAAAAGGCAGTTTTCTGTATTTTATTACCAAATTAAAATATTAAAAAATAATATTAAGGTTTAATGTTAACATTAAAAAAATCTTAAGATCATTCTTGTTCCATCCTTGTGTACACACCCATAAAGATTTCTGACAAATAAAGCTAATTGTCTTATTTTGGTCCATCATGATATTTTAAAAATATCAAGAATATCTATTAGGTATAGTTTGTTCCAAATAATAATAAAAAGCTCAATTTTGTGTTTTCAGTCTGCACCACTGATGGCCATTAACTCAAAAAATGTATAAAAACATAAAAATAAAATAAAAGTCAAGATATTCTTTATGCGGTTAAAATGTTATGATGAAACAAAGTAAGACGTTAAGAGGAGAAAGGCTTTATGTGGTTAGAAACCTTTGAGAACTTGCACACAACAATCAATCCAAATTTCATTATAACTGGAAGAATTGCACAGAAATGAATAGAAGGTGAATAGATAGCAAATAATTATATATATATATATATATATATATAATAAGTAAAATTCTATATATATATATTTCGCTTATAAATAATCCATTACATTAGAGTGGGTTGTTGTTGTTTCTTATTTGCCAATGGAATTGTGTTATTCCGAATGTTGAAAATTTTCATGTAATCAATAGAAAAGAAAATTTAAATACATAATATATATATATATATATATATATATATATAT
>JAOUZG010042400.1:375999-389720 GCA_026289955.1 Argiope argentata
TATATATATATATATATATATATATATATATATATATATATATATATATATATATATATATATAGTATTGTGAAAATCTCACTCGTATTTTCATTAATTACTTCCATAAATATAATAATCTATCTGTCATTATTAAAACTAATGGTACAATCCAAAAAAAAATCAGGCTAATCGCAGTTTGAAGCTGTTATCCCAACTTTATATGAACAATTCTTTATTATTTGGTATTTAAAATGGCATAAGCATGTCTTTTATGGTGTGTAGTTTCCTGGAGTAGTTATTTTCTATGAATGTTTATTTTAACACATAGCAAATGGTATTGCAATGATAAAAATCAGATGTATGTTTATTTGATGTATTATTTGTCTTGTAAAAAATACATTAACTTTGAGCATCATTTAATATATATATATCTTAAAATATTTATATGGTGACAGAATTATTTCGTTCATGGCTTTGCTTGATAAAATTTTGTACCCGTATCATTAGCAATTCATTATAATTGATTGACAAATAGCAGTCTTAAACTTATATGTATTTTAATAACATTCGTTTAATATTTAACTGCAGTTATTCTATAGACCTCAATCATAAGTTCTGATTATTTATGCTCATAAAAAAAGGGCTTTTTTTCTTCATTTTTCCTCCCATGAATTGTATGAGATAAAGCAGATATTAATTTCTTCTTTTTCTTTAATATATAGCATATTTATCAAGAAGATGAAATCCATAAATTTAGATATTTTAGTTTTTGATAAGACCTTTTTCAAATATATTATTCAAGTTTTTTGGTACTTTTCCGTTAGCCATGCGTCAGCAAAAAATCTTCAGATATTGTACAATTACACCAAATTTCTTACAGTGCGCTTAAAGCAAAAAATCACCAAATTAAAAAGAATTCTGCCGAATTTCTTTGATTTTTGTGCTACTAATAGAAAAGTACCAATTTTTTAAAGAGTTTTTGTCATATCCAGTTTCATTTCTAAACCATCTGTTTCAGAATGTCAGTAAATGTTATTTATGTAATAATGATGCCCTGAATTCTAAAATAATATGGTTGGGTTACAATTGATTACTAAATTTCTTTATACTTAATTCACTGTATTCCTATATAATAAAATTATTGTAACATTTTTTTTTTGTAATGTTAATAATATATTCCCAAAATTAAAGGAGAACGTTCTATTTTAGATGTCTTTTCCTGATAAAGACAAGAGAAAAAAATGTTGGACTTCTCGTGATGCATTTTGGGAATGCTTAGATAAAAATAATGATGATCCTAATAGCTGTTTAGAAGAGAAAAAGTGTTTTGAAAATGACTGCCCCAATCTATGGGTAATTTTTCATTTACTCTTATAAATCTGCAAAGAATATATAAAAATAAAGTATTTGAAAACAATTATGCATATTAAAGAAATTCAAGATTGAATACATATTTTTTAAATTCTACTAAAAATTCAGTATGAAACATAAGAACAGTTTTATAAAAGATTTCATGACAATCAGTTAATTTTTTTTATATATAAATGATAAAATCTGTTTCTATGTATAGGAATTATTAATTAGCATTGGTGCTCCTGTTGGAATGAAAATATCATAGATATTTTAAATTATTTCATTAATTCATTAACAGTATTCTATTAAATTTTGTTATTCATTTTGAAAAATGCTTTAGGAAAGTTTAAATTTTTCAATAAACTACAAGGTTTTTTTTAAAAAAATCTTACAATTAATGTTCATATTTTAATCAAAATTAAGCTTAGAGGCATTGAAAGCATTTTGTGTATTTATAAAAAAAAAATCTTTTAATATTATATATATTTGTAGGAATGTATTTATTTATGTGGATTTTGTTATTCCATAAAATGTTAAATATATATTTACCATCTTTTCTTGTATGTTAACACAATATAGTGAGCAATTTTTTATATGATGTATGTTAAAATCCTTGTTCCAAATTTTTATTTTGCTCACTTATGCTTAACTTTTAAGAAACTATCATGAACAATTAAATAAATAGTCATATTTTATTTATAAGAAATGCCTGATATTTTCATCTCCCTAACTTAAGTTATGTATAAACTCGAAGTAATATAAAAGTGTGAATAAACAATGTTAAAAATATTTCTTTAATAGTTTTATATATTTATTTTTAAAAATGATTCAAGATAAACATTATAAAGCTTCAAACATAATGTATATCTTATAAATTGGATTTAAATTTTTTATGAAATATTTGCAAATATTAGACAATATGATGGATTAGCAGCTGTAAAGAAAAAATATTTCATTTGAAATTCTTTAATTCCACATCCTTTTTCCTTTATGTAAAATATTTACAAAAATACACCTTGTAAAATGTTTATAATTGCAATTACTTCATTTGAGTACACATATTTATTAGAAAAAATTTAATTTTTATATCTATATAATTTTTCCATTTGCTCCATTTTATTCCAATGGTTCTCCAGCTTAAATGTATAATAGTATTAATAAATGAAGATTAATTCAATTTGTGATTATGCTTGCAAATTATGTTTGTGTTTTATAATATATGGAATTTATAAATGTATATATAAAAGAATATTTCAATAAATGAACTATCATATAAAGTATATTAAAAATTACTTGTTAACTTTTTATTAATGGTGGATTATTTCTTTTGTTTTTTCAGGTGCAACATTTTAATCGTAAAAGGGATTATTTGAAATTCAAAGAAAAACTGCAATCTGAAGATCCAGTAGAAGCTCTAAAAAAATCTTGATATTTGAGTGCAGTAGTTCAAATATTTGTACAGTTTATTTTTCATAGTTGTTAGTGTTTTCTATAGAAGTTTTGTTTATTAAAAATAAATAATAGCTATGTTAATGTTATTTTTTGTAATTACATTATTATTAAATTTCTAATTTACTTCATATCAGTACTTCATCAAACTTAGTACCTTAGTACTTAAAATTATCTTAATTTTATTTAATATAATTAAACCACTAAAATGTTTATTTTTAAAAAGTTGGAATGTTGAGAAATTTTATGTTTAGGAAGTCTGTTTGCAGATTTCTGGGTAGATAATTGCCAAGTGCTGTTGAAAATGATGGTGTGGGGTTAAAATTATTTTTTTTATTATTTATCAAATTAAAATAATTGTAAATACAAATTTTAGTTATTTTAAAGTATTAAGATAATTTTTATACTTTTTTAATGTTATAAACCAGCTTTCTATGTGCCTTCTTCATTTTCACTTAATTACTACTTCATAAACACCAACCATCTGCTTTAAATATAATATACTAATATCTTCAGCAACCAACTGGTGGTTGGCAGGAGATACTAGCTAGACTTAAATTAGCTGAATCATTCAGATGTAGTCCAAGCTTATAAGCCCATCAAATTATTAGATATTAAAGATGTGTCATTTTAATTTCTCATGTTCTTTTCATTCTGCGTATGAACTTTCTAATGCAGGTCAGTTCCATATCATTGTACTATTAAAAATATAGATGTCCAGTAACTTATCTCTTAACTTTCTCAGAATTGTAACTTAACACTTTTTTTGTCTTATGAACTGAATAATTTTTCTTTAACTTTCAACAATGAAAAAAAAAAGTTGTGCAAAAAAGCGATGAAAATTATTTCAATTTCAGGAGAATCTGTTAGAGTAATCTGTTAGAAATTATGTATAAAAAATAATAACTAAAAGATACTGGTAAAATTTTCCTGGCTTTTAAAGTAGCATCATTAAAGATTTTTTTTTTTTATTTCAAATAGTGTAAAACATTTTTTATACAATATTTTCGCATTATCTCAAAAAAATGAAAAAATTGAGCTTTAATTACAATTATAATAAAAGGAATTTTTAATTGTTGGAAGATGCATATTCCTATTATACCCTGCAAAATCCATTTGTACCAAATCTAGTAGTAATAGTAGATCAAGACGCTCTAGACCGCTGCCAATAGACATGTTCTCATCTTTATTATTTGTGGAAATGAATGGTAAAAAATCATGTCAAAATACATGTTTTCATAAGGTAACAAAACAAAAGATGAAATAAATCATCTATATATTCATTAAGTTGAAAATGTGAAGTTAAATTTATTAGCTTACTAGTTGCCCCAACAGACTTAGTACTGTATAAAGTTATTGCTGTTTCGTAGTCTAATAGAAAGAAAAAAAACATTTTTTTTAAAATTCACAGCAGTCACTTCATTTATTGAGTAATGCCTTAATAATAAACAACAATCACTTACAAAAATAAGTTTTCTATTTTGTACATTGAAAGACTTAAGTAGTAATGTGATTATATTTTTATTGTAAAGCTTTATGGTAAACTATATATATATATTGAAATATATAAAAATGATATATATTAAAACAAACTTGATGGTTTTCCAATGTGGGAGTAAGCAACATACCCCTAAGGGAAACATGGCTTTTCAATATTAATGCAGCAAAAACTTAACGATTGACCCTGGGATTTATTCATAGTCATAGCGAAAGCAAGCCGCACTCTAAATTGCAGTTGTATAAATTTAAACGGTATGTCAGATGGTACAATTGGGATGCAAGGTATCAACACATCTGCCTTATATTTTCCCTTTAAAATGATTGCTTCGATACATTGTTCAAATGTTTTTACCGCAAGCCATTTGTCATTACAAAGACACGGTGGGTTGATATTTCGCAACATTATGACAACCAATCCTACTTCTAATTGAAGATTATGAGGCAGCAATGCTGGGAAATTCAGTGAGTTTAAAAATTCTGTTGAATAATTGACACCATCTTGGTTAACTACACAATCAACTGATTTATATGTTTTTTATTTACTTACAATTTCTTTTTGAATGACACACAAACCCTTCTTTCCTTTTCTTCCTACAATTTTTTTTCTTATCCTTTTTTTCCTTTCCTGCAAAAACTTAATTTTGGACAGGTATAGATTAAATAACCATACAGCCTAATCAAATTCCTAACACTCTTTTCTTATATTTTGATTAATGTCAAATGTTTGGCAGCTAGAGGGACAGTGGTTTAAAATTTTAAGAAAATGCATGAATTTTCTACTCTGGTTGGGGTAATGAAAATTAGTAAAGAAATTTTTAATTTCCTTTATTCTATTTTATTTTAATTAAAAAGTAGTTCAGAATGAATCCAGAAAAAAAAGATTAATTAAGAATGTTTAATTTAAAATGCAATAAAAAGAATCGTTTCAGACATAAATCCTTTCAAGAATAAAATGAACACATTAAGAGCTCTTCATGCAGCATTTATATATAAAACAATTTTATATCAAAACACAATAAATAGAAAAAGGAAACACCATCAAAGAAAAATGATATTCACATCCCTTTGGAAAAATAAGTTTTAAATCAGTATAAGCCGCATAAAAGCAATTATTTTCTTTCTTTTTTAAACCTCCTGTTTTCTAGGAATATATTAATGAAAACCAACAGAATTTGGGTATTTCTTTCTCAACAAACAAAAATTTACTTCCTGCAATTTTACCCATTTTGTTGGGGCGGATGAAAATGAAGATTTTTGGAGAAAATAGTTTTAACTATTTCCCCTCAGTTTTTTCCTCTCCATAAGAACCTTCCTCATGTTTTGATGAAAATGTAAAAAAAAATTAGTCAAATCAGTTTAACCGTTCTTTAGTTTTGGGCTTAGCAACACATTTGGTGATTTGTTTTTATTTATATAAATTAATTGTGAAGCTTCATACTGTCACTAGTGTATAATATCTAATTATGATTCTCAAAGATAAAACAGGTTAGCTTTCAAAACTGAAAGCAACTGTGCCTTTTATGATTATTAATTTATATTTCTAAATGTAAGAGAAAATTATACATTTTTCTTTCACAATAAAAAAATGCATTTTTTTTTATTTTAAAAAATTACTTCTTTGTAGTTTTCCAACAATCAAAATACAATTAAATGAAGGGTTAAGTAATATGGATCAATACATAAGTGTTTTTCCCAACTGAACAATCTTTTTTAATGGCTAAAAAAGTGAAGAAAATTATCCTTAATTTTATGTTGGAAAAGAGAACATTTTAAATTATCACTTAACCATTTAGTGCAAGGGTGGATTATATATATATATATATATATATATATATATATATATATATATATATATATATATATATATATATCAAAATGAAACTAGTGTTTTCTATAAATTGCAATTCACACAATTATTAGTTAATTTTTACAGGTTAAGGCACAAAACCATTCACTGAAATTTTTAATAAAGATTATCACTGCAAAATAATAAAATTTTATAATTAGATTATTATATCAAACTTTCTCTAAATAGTATCAAATATTTAATTAAAAAATTGTTCTAGTAAAATTATATAAATTATTCTTGTACATAAATGAAAAAGTTAGTTACCAAAAAATTGTGATTAGTTAAATTATTGAATATAAAACTTTGATTATTCCAATGACAAGATTTTGACTATTTAAATAAATTCATATTCTTACTCTAGTTGTAATGCAAAAATTAAATTTAATGCAAACTGAAGTAAGATTAAAAATTCTATTCTGATCTAATGATGAATAAATAAAATTACAGTGGACATGAAATGTAAATGTAATCTCCCAATACATGTATCTGATGATTTTTTTAAGGGAAGAAGTCACCTTTAAAGCAATAATTAAGATAAATGGGGTTTTTTTCATCTGTATGAAAGTTTATAATTTTTTTTAAAAACTGCCATAATCAGCTAAGCTATACATACACGGGCTGATTACCACTTAGGGCTAATAAGACAAGATGGGTTAGCAAGTAATTTGATTATAAAAACTTTATTAAGGTTAATGTAAAAAAATCAAGCTTAATTGATCAAATTTTCAATGCCGTCACTTAATTATATATATTTGTAAATACAGAAGCTCTATATCAATTATTTGTGTACAAACATGAATGCTAGGCTGCCTGAAGTCATAATAGATTTTTAAAAAAAAATATTTTCAACAACAACAAAAAAAATTAAGTTTACGCTAAAGTTAATCCCCAAAATAGGAAATTATCTCATTAAATGAGATACATTCTATTCAGAGTATATTCCTTTTATCGAATTGAGCCCATTGCCTAAGGCTGTAAAATATCTAAAAACATTGTCATCTATATTACTTGCCCAAGCCCTAGTTGAAACACCATGACAAATTTGAAATAAAGAAAATCATTAATTATCGCAATTTCTTGTGTTCTAAATAAAGGTAGTAACATTAAATAAAGTAAGGAAATTTATATGACAAGGTTATTACCATCGTGTGAAACAATGTCTTCTTCAAAACATGGATTTAAGGACATAAAATTCTTATATATGCAGAATACTGAATTTTGCAATTGGTACCGAATATTTGCTAGAAAGCTAAAAAGATTGCGTGATATCAATCAAATATGACTTTTATAACAATATATCCAAGCAACCAATTACTGATGATTTTCTTCTAAAGATATTTCAAAAACAAATATTTTGACTAATTGTAAATAAGGCAATTTATTGGAATGATTAATAATAAAATAAATGTCACATCTCCAGAAGTCATTGAAACATGTAGAACTTTACTAAGGAAATTGTGTTTAAAGACACAATTTGTTAGTTCACAACTACACAGCACCATTAATTATCTCTTTTTCTAACTTTATGAGACAAATATTTAACATATGAGAAGTAAATTTTAATTACTAATTTTCTGCCTCATCGTCCCTCTCTGCTCTAAATGAAGATGTCTTGTAGGGCTGAAATTAAATTTGTATTAGTCTTAAAGGTACTTATCAGTATTGTTTACTGAAATTCTAAATCTGAAATATTAAATATAATAAATTATAAACAGAGCTATGCAAAATTATAAATTTCAATATCTTTTAATAATTAAGCTTATTTTCTTAATCTATCAGTAATAAATCAAATAAATATAATCCACTTCTGGATAAATAACTGCATTTAACATTTTTTTAATTAACCTTTTATTTGTATCATTCTTCTCAATCCAGCAAATAGCCGACCAACATCATTTAATGTTTTCTTTAATAGTCTCAACACACAATAAATTCTAGAAAAAAATTTCATCATTATAATGAATTCTAATATAAAATATACATGAAAAACCAAATTTTTTAATATTTATCTAGCTGAATATAAAAATTTTTATTCTATTATTCCGGTAAAATGTACAGATTAAGTTAAAAATATTGCTTTCAAACCATTTGTTTTTTTTATATAACAATAATATTTTAAAACTAGTAAGTTAGTTGGTAAATGTATGTTAAAGATCTCAAATAATGTTACTTTTTTAGAAAAAATTTGTTTAAGTTTATCCTTCAAATTGTACTTTTAAAAAAATTCTTACAATCTAAATAACTGATAAAAGTGAACTTATTTTAATATAGCTTCCTAATCTTTTCCTAAAAGAAAATTATTTCCTTAATAATTAAAAGTCACTAAAAATTAGTAAGATTCAAACCTCTTATTACATCTTTATTACAACGACTATAAACAATTGAAAAAGATGTGGCACAAGTTTATCAAACATCAATTTTCCATGAAAAAATATACAATCTAAGTATCAGTTTTAGTTTTCAACTGTTGCCTTGTTTTTTCATGTTTGCTGCATTTACACAGTTTCGAAAATCTCTTACTTCTTGCTGACATTTCCTCCAATCTCTAGTCTCAGCAAAGCAATCCTGAAAATAAAATTTCATATTTTGTATGCCACATAAATTAATTTAATATACAGTTTATGCAACAAAATAAAATAGCAGACATCCCAAGAAGCAATATTTTATTCTAACTTACACTGAATGAACAAAATAACCCAAAATAACTTTGAAGAACTGAATATAAACAATTTATAAAGAACTACAGATTGCATTGCTTGGTAATGAAAGATATTCTCTTCCATATTACTTAACAAAATACCACACGAAGCAAAAATATATGTAAAGCTAAAATTTTTAGCTATTATAATCAAATTTATCAAGGCTATCTATGGTTGTACTTCATATAGTTCATTCTACAAAAATCCCAGTCACTATGTTAATTTCAATATCAATACCTGAATTGTGACCCAGTCAAAAAATGTTGTGCTTCATTAAGGTATACACATAAATGTAAAATGTCTTCTCCTTTAAAAATGTTTCTTAAAAAATGCAGATCTTTGAGTAAAGGATGTATTATTTTATTGAGCATAAGTTAACCATACTTGGAAATGGAAACTCACTTTTGATAAAATACCCAGATCAAATATAACTATGGTTTGAGTAAAATATGTAACATTTTGTCATGAAGATTTGAAAATCATGAACGTGTTTCAGCTTTATGTTTGGGAGGTCGAAATTCTTTAACTTTCTTTTTAGATTTGCTATTAGTTTGGAATGTTTTCCAACTATTGATTCGGTTATCTCGACTTTCTTCATAATTCTTTTGCCATTCCTTATCAATTTTCTTTTTTTCTTCTTCCTCAATTTCTGTTTCTCTTTTTCTTTTCCTCTCTTCCATATTTCGTTCCTCTGTCTGTCGTCGTTTTCGTTCCAAATCAGCAAACAATTTCATTGTCAAAACATAAACAGCATGTTTATATTTAACTGGATCATCTTCTTCAACTTTTGAACCTTTCCCAGCCTTCTTCTGTTTTTTTCTTTTTTCTTCAATCATCATATCAGTGCGTCCTTTTGCTTCCTCCACTATTTCTAAAGCTTTGGCACGTTGAGCTTCATCTTCTAAGATCTTATATGCTTTATTGACAATATCAAATGCTTGCTGAGCTCTTTCTCTATCATCAGGATTTTTATCGGGATGTACAAGTATTGACAAACGGCGATACTGCTTCTTTATATCATCCGTTGATGATTCAGGTTCTATCTGAAGAACTTCAAAAGGATTCAAATTAAAATACGTACTTCCTGGACGTAAAAGACGATCTATCTGCTGTTTAGGAGTAAACACAGAGTCTCTTTTTTCAATTTCTTTCACTTCTGCGATAAAATTTGAAAAGAGCGCTTCAGTAGGCGCAGCAGTAGGCAAAGGTATATTCAAATCCATGATGTATGATTGAAGATGACAAATAATAATTCTTATGTAAATGTAAATCGCTGAAAACCCCGCTATTTCTTTAAATATTTCACCAATGGGAAGTTTTGATGCAATATTAAAAGTACTTATACCTGCAATTTGTAATGGAAATCGGCGCAGCCACTTTCATTTATAAATTTGTCCATTGCATCAAGAGCATTTTCATCTGAGCTTGGATGTATCTGTGAAGATGTCGATGAAGCCATATATTGAAACTTTAATTCACAAACACACAATTTCAAAATCGAAAATTCTATTTACACTTGGAAATCTTAAGGAGTTAAATTCTTATTTGCTTAACGATTACTTCTTTACTTCACTTCACATTAAAATCCATTGGCATTTTTTTTCCCGAAATGAGCTATTGCTTAAATTATTATCAGTATTATTAAACTATTATAATATATGATCTGATACAATTTTTAATTTAAAATGTATGACAACCATTACTTTTCTTGAAATATCTATAATTATGTAAAATATTTTCCACTTTTCTAAAAATTTTAAATTTAATTTTAGTGATACCGCAGTTAAAAATTGAAATTCCTTTAAGACCTTCGTCTGTAAATTCTTTAGAATATATTATATTATTGATCCTATATTATATCCCACATTTAAACATGCGATTGTTAGTTAGAGGGAATGGATAAGAATGGGGAAAAATTGAAGTGAGCTGAAGAAAGAAAGGGGTCTGCTGCTAATCAATCAATCAAGACCGTGTAATCGAAACTTTCTCAACATCAGAATTGAATTAAACGATAAATATTTGAAACGGCACTCAAAAATGTCCACTGAAATGAATGATTCGAACCAAATTTCATCTATCTTTAGTCATTTACCAGATTCTGATGATTATATTCGTAAACTAGGTAATTTAAGTATTCTACGATTTCAGTAGGTTTAATATAAATTACTTGTCCAAATCTGTTAATAGAGAAAAAATATTTGGAAGATTTTTAGAAAGATATCTAAACTTTATTTATATATATAAGAATTTGAACTTTCAAGTGATACTTTAAAAATATCTGAGCAATCAATAGTTGTAGAAAGATAGTGTTTCTCAGTGAGGGAAAAAAAATCAAATGTATGTATACTTATCGCAACCCGCATGAGGAAAATCTGAATGAATCTTGAAATATTTTAAATCGTTCATACTTTAAAAAATGTTCTTTTTTGACATCAGTGTCACTACGTATGCTACTACTACTTTACAATTTTATTGTTAACTATTCAATGTTCTCCTATTTATTCAAAATATATTTATTTTTCTTTTACAATGCTTATTAACTAAATTAAATTATAAAAGATATAGTTCAATTAGGTTACAAACTGTAATAAAAAGCATACTTATATCTTGAATTCACCTTTAAAACATTATTTGATTTTGGCATGACAATGATAATAATGGCGTACTAAAAGTATGTACATCTTATAGAAGCTTAAATAAAATGAAAATCTATATGGAGTTTAATTTGCTAATTCAGAATTTTATAAATGAATTTCAATCCAGACAATTACTTTTAAAGACATAGTAATTAAGAAAATAAAAAGTAACTGAAGTACATTGAGATTTATTAGATATAAATATTAAAATTACTACATTGATTTTTCTGTAGTATACAAAATATATCAGATAATGACAAACAGAGTTCAAAGTATAAGATTTATGTGTTTGTAATTCTTATCAAGTTCATTAAATGACCTAAAATTGGTATTTATTATAAATTATACCTGAGTAAAACTAAATCTTGAAGCAAATATATTTTCCAGGTACTTTTTATTCATTGTATTAATTTTATCTTTCAAGTATCTCTCAAAACCTGAAAAAATTTGATATTCTAGATAATCAATTTTTATTATTTACTATCCCACTGAATTCTAATATCTTTTTTATTTGTATATTCTCTAGAAATGTAAATTTATATATATATATATATATATATATATATATATATATATAAATAAATATTAATATATATATATATATATATATATATAGAACAAAAAAGATAAATAACTTATGTTTGACTTAAGACATAATAAATTATGCAAATTTTTATAGTTTGTCACATTTGAAACTACTTAAATTTGATAACAGTTATAATTTTAATAACAGAAAAGTCATTTCAAATATATATAATCCTATTTATAGTATAGTTTTTTAAAATAGCTTTTGGTTACTTTAGTTTAAATGATTAATATTCAAAAATGAATATAAATTCAAAAAAGATAAATTTTCAATAAGAATATAAATAGAAATGTTGAGCCCATGAAAATATTAATTTCAAATATCATTGTTAGATTTATTGGTAAATAAAAAATAACTTTTAATAAATCTTTGATATGAGATGTGTAATTCTACAGAAGGTGACATTTAATTTAATGTCTGTTTGTTTTAATTTATACTCTATTTCATTATTATGTTTGTCTAACTTATACAATCACTTGGAGATGAGAATTTATACATATATATTCATGGTTTTTGCCAAATATTGTAACAATAAATATATATTAGTAAGGGCAAAACTTTGTCAAACATGAATATTGATGCTAATCTATTAATGGTATTATTTGTCACTTATTTTAACGGTGGTTCCACTGATAAAATATTTAAAATAAGATCTCTAGGAGATGTTAAAATTATCTTTACATTTATAAATTTTCAGAGTTAATTTCTGTGACTATAATCTTTTTAAATGCATTACAGTTTAAAATTATCAGTGAAATAGAAATTTAATTTTTATATATCAATTTAAAATTAAAGTTTATTTGAAGGAAAATGTATGAAAACCATGAATAAAGTATGGATGAAGATTCTCAATTTACAATTACATTTCTGTATGTTTGTATTACTATAGTTATTTCGTAAAAACTAGCTGTTTATTGAAATTTGCTTTCTTCTATTAGAAACAAGATTGTCCAAAGTGAAAGGATTAAACAAAAATCTGACTTCAAAAGATATGATAACAGTCCTAAAAAAAGCTAGGGATGATTATATGAGTCATTTAATATCCTCGTCTACTGATCAACTATCCTTTGATGACTGTGATGGAGATAAAGAAGTTTCTGTATCTTATGTTGAAGTAATATTTTTGTTTTCTGGTTGTTTTGTTGATAAAAAATGTGCTCATTTATGTTAACAAAATTTGATTTTTTTAAAAAGACTTTTTTAAAGTTTTTAAATACAGCTTCATCCTTTTTATTTCATTTAATAAACATTCATTATGTTTATACTTTTAATTAGTACTCTTTCTAAGTGTCAAACAATTGAATCTAAGTGTCAAATTTTTGAAATTCTAAGTGTATTATTTAATGGTTGCAATTGATAATTAATCAACCTAATAATAATCAGAAATGATCTTTTATATGGTTTTTAGTGGTAGAAAAATTTTAGTCTTATTAACTTCATCTGGGATTGCAGCTGTTCAGTGATGAATATTTTTATTTATTTATTTTAAGGTTAAATAAAATATTTCTGTAGAAAGGTGATATATTTCTGTGTGTGTATGTGTAATGATAGTTTAAAATCTGATTAATTTCTTAATTTTTATCTCTATTTAACCCATATTAACTTAATTCTAAAACATTCTTATTTTCAGATCCAATTCCACCTTTTTTCCTTTAATTAATGTTATA
>JAOUZG010042400.1:394720-414169 GCA_026289955.1 Argiope argentata
ACGCCCGCCGTAAACATAGACGACTGTCGGGCAGAGATCTCCTTATGCACAGACAGTACACGGATTAACCATAAAAAACTGAATGATCGGACCAACCCGAAATTGGCGGAAATCTGTCTATTACTATCCGTGGATGATTCTCCAAATTATTCATTTCCTCAAAACGTCGTACTAAATTCAATATCCATGAAAGAAAATAGGGCTTTCATTCGCCTTGGTTCCGTTAAACATATGGAACTTTCGCAATCCTTTATTCACGGATTCACCAATCTTAAAGAAAAGTTTGACTACAAATGCCTGGTAATGATAACATCGAATAACGGATCCATTTCTAGTTTTGTGTCTCATAACTATTTTGATTTGCATAAACCGTCTCAGTTTGACGTATCTACCATGACGTTATTTTTTAAACCCTTTTTTAATGAGAAAAAAAAACATTTTTTTTAAATGTATTCCTGCAAACATTAATTTTTTTCAGCGTTACTTTTTTTTTCTTTTTACTTTCTCTATGCTACTACACGCGAAAGTATTGTTACAAACTTGTAATTTTCTTTTGTAACATTAATTGTGTCATCTTCAGAAAGACCGTTTTACAATCAGCCTTGTCGCGTGCTGAGTGGGTGATCTCAGAGCGTGGCAATCATTTGGCTTCTTCGGCAGCACAAGGGTATTGCTGGAAACTTCAAGAATTTTAGCGATCCGTTCAATAAAAACTTAGCTGCGCTCCGATTGACCTAGAAGGTTCTCGGCCTGCCACCCGATATCAGTAAAAGGCCGGGCGTCTCAAACTGCATAGTGAATTGAACATGAAGCAGAGCTGGAGTAGAAAACAAGTAAAGAGTCTTCGAGAGGATAGCAAAGCAACAATGGAGTGCCAGCGTTACGTAGAGCTCAAGCAAGTTCTGAACTGCTGTGTGCCGAGATCTATCGTTTACCGTGGAAGCATTCATGTGATGTGTGTGTAGCCAGACGTTTAGTAGAGAGTCGGTAGCTAAGGCGAGGAGACAGCGAGAACTTCAGCCGTTTGGAGAGACCATACAACGAGGATCCCTTCTCCTACTGGATTCTGTTTGGTCGCTTTGTGTGCTGTGGTCGATTTGTACTTGTGCGCTACTGTCTGTTGTAGTGTGGTGCTGTGTGTTCGTC
Source organism: Argiope argentata (assembly GCA_026289955.1). Lineage (NCBI taxonomy): Eukaryota > Metazoa > Arthropoda > Arachnida > Araneae > Araneidae > Argiope > Argiope argentata. Next base: position 395,867 of record JAOUZG010042400.1, read on the forward strand.
TCGGCCGTACACATTTATCGTCTTTGTGTTAGTGTCTTCGTGTCAAATAAACGTCGTTGTTGTTTCCTACTGATGCCTGCTGGTTGTCTTCTCGCCTTTCACTCATTACAAGTGAAACCGGTGATTTTCTGTAACAGTATAATAATAGTTTAAAAAAATCAACTCGAGATTTTATTGAATCTTCACATTTTAGAACCTCACTGAGTTCTAAAAGCACATTTTTAGAATATTTGTTGTCTGTCTGTCTGTGAAAACGGTTATTCAAAAATACTTTTAGTGAGACTGTTGAAATTTGATATACAGTCTTTACATCAAATTTGCAGATTTCTATGAAATTTTGAGCAAAATGTTTTCAAAGGAAGTCCGTCTGATCTAATATAATTTAACACGATAATTGCAAAACTGAAAGCGCTAGATAGATAAAATTAAGCAAACAGGTTTAACATCTGTAATGTAGCATCAAAGTTTGACCCAAATCCAACTACATATCGGATTCTCTGTCGTTCTCTGTTTTCAGGAATATGTAAACGTGATAATTCAAAAACAAAATGGATTAAGTATTTCAAATTTTGGAATAATGGATTAAGTGTCAAATTTCATTTTGTTCAGTTTCATTGAACGAGTCACTTTTGTATAGCAAACGATCCAAAAAAACTTTGTCTCTCATTTATTATTTAAAAAAAATATCCCATTTCCTATTTATTCCATTTCATATAACCATGTGCTCAAAATGACATTATAATAGATTTTATTTGCTGTAATCATTAACTTATTTTTTTAATCAGAGCTTTTTGCAAAGCGTTATTTAAACCTGAGTTTTTGAGATGCTCGTGCAGATAATAAAATTTTTATTTTTCGCTTACGAATTTTTGTTGACGCTAAAAACCTCACCCAAAAACAGCACCATGTTCTGGCATGATAAAATAAAAAATTGAAATTTATCATCTTAAATTTCATGTGAGAATTATTATTTTTAACGAACCGTATGTCTTAGTTAAATTAATCAATTTAAAGTTTGAAACAATCATATGACTATCAGAAATCGCATGCGTAGATATATCGAGAGTTGAATACATGATAGACTTTCGTGCCAAATTGTAACTTTTTGTTGGTGAAAAGTCATCAAACTTGACAACTATCTTTACCATTTTCTAAAAGCGGAAAATTGCCAATTTTCTTTCGTTTCATTTTGTGGCTTCAAAAACCTCAAACCAATACAACATTATGCTCTGGCGTGATACAAACATTTTAACAACAAAACAAAACAAAAAATATAACAACTTTGAGATTGATTTAAACTTTTAAATTACATATTAAATGTCAATTTATAAATGAATTTTGGTGATAAATCGCCAAATGCGACAATCTTCTGTATTATTTTCTAATAACCTTAAAGGAAAGAAAAATTGATGTCTCAAAAGCAATAAATCGTCAATTCATTCGTCCTATTCATTTTGAACCTCAAAGCCTCAAAAACCTCAAAGCAAAACAAAATCATCTTCTCACATGATAAAAAAATTTGTTTTTTTTTTTAAATAAGTTATTAATGCCTTAAAAATATGTTGGGATATGAAACTAAATTGGCTATCTTATTAAAAGTATATGGAATATCTATATTCAAAAAATAAATCCGCCTCTAATTTTGCACCTTATAAAAAAGCCTATGAAACGAAAAGATTTTTTTTAAAAAAATTCCCTTAATCAATAACCATTACATTGTATAATATCTTACAAAATAACAAAAACTTCCGTCGTAACTAATATTAATACCTACATAATAACTCAGTCGGTTGTCTGAATTAATGACAATATTTTTGAATGAATCACAACGCATTTAAAATCACCTGCCTTTTAAAAAGATGATAAAATTTACTTACCAGTACTATCACATGTCTTTTCCTGCACCTGCGCACCAATTAATTATCATTACAGCAAAAAATCACCTGTTTCTCGAAGTATTAAGTTATTTAGATTTTTATATTCACTTTTTTTATTTTATCCTAGGAATAGCCACAGCGTGTAATTTTTTTACAATTATTTTAACCTGTCAACACAGTAATATTAATTGCTCTTTCGGTAGGATAGTATGATTTATGAAAACACCCACATACATAGTATATAATAAATGACATCTTATCTAATAATAAAAAAGAATTCACGCACATCTGGCTATGCACTGGCTGTCTATACGTTCGTTTGATCTAGAATACTTTGAAAGGTGGGAATATGTAACATTTTTTTTGGGGGGGGGAGTAACTAATATTCTAATTTATTAAAAGTCAACAGAAATTTTGGCATTTTTTTCGGGATAACTTCCAAATATATTACAGAAATTATTTTTTATATCATCTTAAAATTCTCAAGCTTATCTTCTCTTTGATACATATTGTTTTGCAGTTTTATTTCTTTATCATGTCAGAACATGATGTTGTTTTTGGGCGGAGGTTTTAGAGTCAACAAAAATCCGTAGGTGAAAAATAAAAATTTTATTATCTGCACGAGCATCTCAAAAAATCAGCTTTTAATAACATATTGTCTTTGCATTTACAAACGCTCTGATTTCAAAAAAAAAATTAATGACTTTAGCAAATAAAACCTAGAAAAATGTCGTTCTGAGCACGTGATTATATAAAATGAAATAAATAGGAAATGCGATATTTTTTAAAAACAATAAATGCGAGACAAAGTTTTGTTTGGATCGTTTGCAATAAATACCAAAGTGACTCATTCAATGAAGCAGTTAAAATGAATAAAAATAAAATTTAACTTGCACGAGCGCGTAGTGCTGGGCCGTTCAAGACATGATGTTCTGACATGATACATTGAAATATGCATAGCAGATTTCATTTTAATCTTTATTTAATTTTTATTAAACTTTAAAAATATTTCAAGAATACATTTTAACAACATATTTTATGCAAAATAAAATTGCAAATTAACTTTCATCAGCATGTTATACATTAATGAAAAAATTATCTTCGATAAACATGTTGCCATCTCGTTGACATTATTTATTTGATCTCAAATTAAAAAATTAAATAGATTCTCTTAGTAAACTAAACCTGAAAAAGATGTAACTATTAACACGCGTTCGAATGAAATAAAAATAAATATGAAACAAATATGTTTTAGAAAAAGAAAGGAAAAAAAGAGGTTTCTGTGAATTTAAAAATACCTATATTATTGATTCAATAAACCTATGCTGTCAAAGTATTTCATTATATACAGGATTGCTCTAATCGAGGCCTGATTCTAATTTTGAAACCGTTGGTAATAAGCCTACACATTTATTAAGAAAAATGGTGTTAATCAGGTAAATAATTATGTTTTATGTATTTTTATTCTTGGTTTACACTCGGCCAATTATAAGACGGCAAGTAGACAGCGCATGCGTTGAAAGGGACTGATTTATGTTTGCCACAATTTTAGAAGATAGAATCAAACATTCCATGTTTGGCTATAAATAGCCATTTTGGCAGTCCTTGGATTTTTCTTTTTCACTGCATATTATATTAGAATTATGGCTATTTACACAAAGAAACATGGTAAAAAATTTTAAAGAAGCAATGTACTTAAATTTTGAGAACTATAGAAAACAAATGGCAAAAAAATGAAAAAGAAAAAAAAACTCGCGTTAGAAGTAACAAAGAGCAAAAGATTTTGGAATTGATCTATGATAAGTGATCAATTTTTTCCTGCTAAAAACCCGCCAAATTCTACACAGAATGAGTATGCGCAGTAAGAAAAAATACAGTACAGCGGCTTGTAGTTGTTCCGGTGGGACAATTGCTTGCTATTGGTTCAACACCATTTTTCAGCCTTTCAGCGCATGCGCTACTTACTCACTGTCTTATAACTGGCCGAGTGTAAACACGGCATTAGACAGTAAATGTTCCGATGAATTGCGAAATTTAGATTCTTATTCCGATCTACGAATGATTCTATGTTGAAATATATTCAATAAATTCTTTCTTAATAAAGTAATAGAATTTGATAATGAAACAGAGAAATTTCTGTTAAATAATTCTTTGAAATATTGTATAAATTATTAAAAAATGTTCAGAAGTATACTTAATTTAATGCAGAATGATTCTTTCATATTTTTTTTAAAAAAACATGTTTATTTGTGGCAACAGAATTGAATTAATGGAAGTTTAATCAGTTCCGTCTCAAATTAAATAAAATGCAAAGTACAATGAACAGAAAAGTCAAAGGCTTCTCAAACAGTCTGAATTAGATGACTATCAAAATTTGAAGTTTAAAATTTGTTTGCTAAAGAGGCCTTTAAGACAAAACTACATAAAATATTTAATTGAAAATTTAGGAGATCATTAATCCTGTCAAATTGGCTAAATACCAAAATATCTAGTAAAATGAAACTAATATAATATCATTTTAAGAAGCAAAAATTATAATATACATATGAAACAAAATTTCAAAATTTACAGGTGAAAAAAAATGAAAAATAAGGTCGCCAAAAAATGCCCTTAAGTACTATTCAACCAGTGAAAATTCTGAGACCGAAAAAGATTCCTATTTTAAAGAAATTTTAGATGATCTCATGAGAATCAATTTTCAAATAAGTAGTTAAATTTCAATAAAAGAAAAAAATGCTTTACCGATTTTTGAAAAGTATTAAATATCAGTATTTGCGAGGGTAAAAGTCATCGCAAATTCATTCGATTTATTTTTAAATTTATTTTTACCGCTTCATTCGAATTACAATAAATTTGATAATGACGATTTTCAATCGAATAATATTTATGAATAAAAAGATAAATAATTAAGGAAATAATTTAAGTTTTCATTTGTAATTAATTTTAAAAGTTGTTTCTGTTTACCAACAAAAATCAATTAACCTTTGAGAAATTATTTCTTGCTTGAGCTTGTGTTTAAAAATTAAAAAGAGAAGGTCGTTTCAAGAAAAATTTCAATCACAAAGTAAAAACTTCCAAGAAACTCCCACATCTCATAAAAGAACATATTATTTTTCCCAGAAACAAAACCCACGTGAAGAGGTTTTTTTTCTTTATTTCTTTCTTTCTGTTTCTTAGAAAATCTGAAGAACAGAAAATTGTCATTTACTACGGCGAAAAATTGGCTCTTATGATTGAAAAAACAACTGGTACGTGACCTTCCCACGAAGGGAAAATCAACTTTATAAGAAGAAAATTATAGATCAAAAAGTAAAATCTTCTTAGATACATCAATGTAAATGATTCTATGGAATTTCAATTACAATTAATTTTTGTTTCAGAATAACCATTTTGTCTTGAAGCGCTTACAGTAAGTTGTTGAGGATAAATATCAAATATTTTAGTTAGAAATGGATTTTAAAGGACAAAGTATTTTGTTTACAGGATAATAATTCGGAATGCAGCCAATTTTTTTAATATAGAAATTATGATTACTGAAAATAATTCAATACTTATAATAAAAGTAATTAAATACCTTATATTTTATATACGTAATTCTTGTATTAAGTACATACAATATAGAGAATTGTTTATGCATAGCAAAGATTTTAATATTTTCTTATTTAAAAAGCAATTTTGCACACTCATTTCTTAGGATTAAAAAAAAAAGACAAAAAATTTCGATAATGAAAAGATTTATTATAATAATTGTTCAAATAACAGTTTTTTAAAACTGAGAACTCCGCATTTGTCAAAATTTCTTTCTCCTTTTTTTTTGAGTGGGGGGGGGGAGGAAGGGAGGTGCATCATTATTTATTATTCCTCCTTGTACGTCATTAATTTAATTATTATTATTATTGATGATGATGATCTAATCCCAGCTTTTACAACGGAAAGAAGGGGTGCAGTAGCTTCTGAGGGTAAGGACCCCTGAGCACCCGAGGGCAGAAGTCTGACTTCTAGCTCATATGATGATGACACAAGACATTCGCTTGTACAGCGTTTTTTACAGAGGGACACATTCACACAATTAACAGATTAACACTGAAGAACAACCATGCCCTAACCGGGACTCGAACCCGGGAGGCCCAAATCACGATGAAGACGCGTTTTCTCTGTCCAAGGTCGCCGGCGTTATTATTATTTTGATTTAGGACTATTCACAATAAGAATATTAGAAGCAAAATTGAATTTAAAACAATTTTACTCTAAGTTTTCAAAAAAGGATTCGTCGAACCAATAGTTGTTGTCACTTACGGCACTTACCATAGACAAATCCACAGACGAAGTCAGCGATTTAAACCGAGTTTGTGCAGTAACTTCTGAAGGTAAGAACCCCTTCTTCTGTACAGCCGACCACCCCGCCACCACTGAACGTAGTAGTATCGACAGGATTTGTTGTGGCCGACTGTGGACTGTAGCAATGACCATCCTTACATTGTCCGAATCTGTCGAACAGATATCCTCTTCGAGATAATTGACCCCAAAGTGATCAAATACCGACCACCTCCTCCTCTACAAACTTTCAAACAGTTGGCAAAAAACTGACAATTTTAGACATCATGTCCTTCAGAGCCCTAAGATTACTTGGTACCATCAGTACTGAACTCAAGTCGTTATTTTCCACTTGCAGATGTTTTCTATGATCGGAGATTTCTGTGCGTTCCTTTATATAGTGGTAAACAGTACCGATTCCTCCACAAATACATTTATTTGTCGGAGTTCCTGAGCACCCAAGGGCAGAAAATTAACTTCTAGCTCATATGAACATGGCACTCACACACTCGCTTGCACTATAAATCTGATACGACTTGCAAAAACCATTTTTACAGAGGAGGGAGTTCTTTCACACACCTTACAGATAGAACACAAGTAAAGGGCAATCTTCCTCGAAGCTGTGACTGAGAATGTCCGCTACCCTAAGGCCTGGATACCGGCAAAACAAAAGTAGTGATAACAGATGTATCACAGACAAATTTTATTTCGTTTCTTTTAAACGATTTCCAGTTTTCAGAAAAATACTATTACAATTAGAGTCAATGAAACATTATTTTTTCGTTATTTGATTTCTATTATTTATTATGAACGAAATTAAAGGTTTGTTTTTTTTTATTGCAACGCTTATGCATAATTTTTATATGAAAATTTTTATCCAACATATAGAAATTTTATTTAATAGATAAAATTTATTTTTCTAATGAAGTTTCAAAATTTCTGAAGAAAGTTCGCTTTATATCTCTAAAGTTAAAAACTATGAAACTTTTAACATATCTACATATAGTACAAAATGTAGTCTCCTAAAAGCGTCTGTATGTTGAATAATAAAAAAGCTAGAAAAATAGAGAACGGATATTGGAGATATTTATACCATTTTGTAGAACATTTATTGGGGAAGGTTTTAGCACATTGAAATCGAATCAAAATAAAAAGGGTGTTTTATAATTGCGATTTTAATTTATCCGCGCATGCGTGAAAATCTCAAACAACGCATGTGCAAATAGCAAGAGCTGTGGTATGCATATGCGATACGTTTCTTTGTTTACGTCTGATTTCAAAGAGAGATTCAAATTTCATTATACTGAAAAGAAGGAAATCCAACCTCGAAAGTATCGCCTGTGTTTTGTCTATGGGCATATCATATTTTTACCTTTGATGATACTTTTATGAGAGAGTATGTGAGGAATGTTTAGGGAGATCACTCCTACTGGTTTATATTAGTAAATTTATTTAGCACTTGGGTACTAATTTAAAAAAAATGGTGAATCTAAAAGAAATATTTGATATAGGTTGCAAAATGATTCCATTTAATTTATTTATTCGAATAAACGTTTATTATGAGATTGATGAATTTTAGTTGTCTGACGAACTTCAAAAGAAGAATATTCAATATTGATTTTACAATATCAAATGATGATGTAAAATTTAAATGAAAAAATATTTTGATATAGATTTTACTATATCAAACGATAAATTTTTTTTGATATATAATTTAAATAAAAAAATATTTTGATATAGATTTTACTATATCAAACGATAATATATTTTTGATGTAAAATTTAAGGGAAAAAATATTGTGATATAGATTTTACTATATCAAACGATAATTTATTTTTGATGTAAAATTTAAGTGAAAAAATATTTTGATATAGATTTTACTGTATCAAATGATAAATTATTTTTGATGTAAAATTTAAGTGAAAAAATTTTGATATAGATTTTGCTATATCAAACGATAATTTATTTCTGATGTAAAATTTAAGTGAAAAAAATATTTTGATATAGATTTTACAATATCAAACGATAATTTGATATAAAATATTTTGATATAAGTTTTTCTTATGTTTTCAGATATGTATCGCTTAGAATTAAGATTTTTTAACGCTGTTTTTAAATCAATAAATTCTACAAAATTCAGTGAAAAATAATTTATTAGAGGATAAATAATAATTCAGCAATCACAATAAAAAGAAACAGCACAAATTTGTAAATTCACAAAAATAAAGGAATGAATAAACAAATTTAGATATCTAAAAATTAAAGATCCAATTTTAAAACCAAACATTATATTGAAATTTAATTTTTATGTAAGATCTAGGTTCGAAAACGACACAAAAATAATTAAATAAGCTTGATAGTTAATTTTCAAACGCAGAAAGCATTGTGATTTTTGTAAGCAGATGTTCAGCTGTTTTAAGTAGCTTCTCAAATGATAAATAAATAACAAATCTCTATTATTATAACTGGTTTTTCAACTTTAATAATTTTATTCAATACACAACATTTTTATATTATTTATTTTGCATTTTATGCTTTCATATTCAAAAACATATTTGAATTTTGTGAAATTCATTTTCAAACAAACAAATAAATAAATAACAATAAACTATTACTTTTATTTTGTTGCAAATTCCATCACAGATTGTTTTTATTCGATAAAGATATAGTTCTTTTTATCAACAAAAGAAACTTGCAACTTTAAACATTTTATATCATACATTTTTCAAGGAACAAATTTAACATTTTTAAACAAGCGTTTATCACCGCTTATAAGATTGCAGCATTCTTCATTCGTTCCAAATATACCATTAATTCCATTCTTCCGTCTGTTATTTTAGTCACGAATTTCCGTATGAACGAAATGAAGTCATCCATGACGCTTGACCAAAAGCTATCATTCACTTATGCAGTAAAGGGAAGAACGAAAATGAATGTGATTTGAAAGATTGTGAAAATGGCTTAAGGTAACGCTGCAAACTCTAGACAAATGAACTTTTAGGAATCAAGATGATCAATTCTGAATAAAATGTTTACTTCCATTGAATCTAAATTTCATAAAACAATAGTTTTTAATGAAAAAAAAGGCAGCGATGAAGATTTTTATTAAATTTTGGTAATGAGGCAAGTTTCATTATACTCCACAATATCATCTTTCTAAAAAAGATCATTCCAAATAACAATATAAATCATCTCGCGAAACTTAATTAGATCATCAGTAAAAAAGAGTCGATAACATGCTATAGCATTTTTTAACACTTTCATAGTAATTAGCAGAATTTGGTATAATGAATGACTTATCTTTATGTCGTGACGAAACGTCAAGAAGTTCAACATCTTATCTTCCAAGGATTATTTTTCCTTCTCGCAATAATTAGTTTTCCTTTACAAAAAACTTAACAATATAGATAATTTTTCCATACATGTGAATTATACTAAAATACAAATCTATACTACTATTATAAACTAGCCGCCTTTGGCGACCAGTCGGTTCGCCAGTATTAATGCTCGCTAAAGTTTGCTCGCTAATATGTTATGTAGCTGTTTCTCATAACTGGTTTTTCACCAAAATATTTTTAAACGAAACAAATTTTGATAATCATATAAATCAGTTATAGTGTTATTTATTATTATTTTCTTCAGATGGTCTGTTCACTGTACTACTCATCTTTCTATTTCTATCCGAGCAATGATTGTCCCGGTATTGATATTTTACTTAAATGGTGGAGGGAAAGGTCTAAAATTCTGTTTTTATAGAATAATGAGATTCAAATTTTCATAAATGTAAACACACTAAACAAATAAAGACACAATTGGTTTTCAAGAGATGCGAAAGTTTAAAAATAGCTTGGAAAATGCCTCGCACAGACGAAATAATGGTGACAGACACACCCTTCTTTTCTTTTCTATCCTTTTTTTCTTCACTACTTTTCTTTCTATAAACCCTTTTTCGCTTTGTTATTACTTTTTTTCTTCGCTGCCCAGACTTTATTTTGAGCAGGCATAGATTAAATATCTATACAGACTAATAATAAAAGCAATTATTTTCTTTCTTTTTTAAACATCCCGTTATCTATGAATGAAAACCAACTGGCTTCGCGTATTTCTTTCTAAACAAATCATAATTTATTACTTCCTGCTATCTCACTCAGTTGGTGTGGGGGGAGGGAAATGAGGATTTTTGGCGGGAAAGTAAGAAAAGTGTCGTTTTAACTATTTTACACGCAGTTTTTTAATTTTTTCTCTCCATAAGAACCATCCTCGTGTCTTAACGAAAATATTTTTTTAAAAATTAGCTGAATCGGTCAAGCCGTTCTCCAGTTTTGCGCTTAGCAACGCATTTCGAGTTGCATTTTTATTAATATAGATGTGATAGTTTGGATGGATTTATGATGAGGTTCAATCACACCGGAAAGGCTGAAGTAAATTGGATGAAATTTAGCACAGAGATAGATTATAGTCTACAGAAGAACATAGGCTAATTTTTATTCCGGTTAATTGAGATGAGTGGTTAATTTTTTATTAATTAAAAACTAACTTTTCTACCAAAAAATAATAAAATCTGAAAACATCTGCCTGAGTTTTTTGAATCGTTGTTTTTATTTTTTTTTTATTTCCGGTATCCTTTTAATATATAATGGAATTCTTTGTGATTTGTTATAGGATTTCCAGACAGAAAGCCTTTTTCATCAGAACAAAAAATTAAAAAAAATCTAATCGTCTGTTTTTATTTTTCTGTTTTCGTTTTAATATTATCTTACTATTCTAAAGGAAGGTTTATTAATTTTTTTTCTTACACTGTTCTTGTGTTAATATAATTCGATATTTCCTGTTCATTTCTTTAGATTTTTTTTCTTGCTGTACATATTCCTTTTTCCTATTTTCATCATTGTCGATCAAATTTTTTAAAGTTCCTTCATAATTTCAAATACATAGCTTTTAAGTAGTTTTTTTCTCCGCGCTAATAATGTTAGACGTAATATGTTTTCGACCGGTTATTTCAAACGATTCTGTTTATTTTCGTAGTGTATGATAAATTTAAAAATTAAACATTGTTAATTAATAGATCTTGTGATTTCTTCAGAAGTGCTTTTGAATAAAAATAAAATAGATGAATTGAATTTCTAATCTGCATTGCGTTACCCCCCCCCCCCAACAAGTGCTTAAAATTCACGTTTCAGCGTTGCTCCAATTGACGTTGAAAATTTATACATGGATACGGTTTTGATAACATTTTACATTGCGATTAGACTGTCAGTTCTCACATATACACATCAAAATTTCCACGCGTACGAATTCGCGGGTAAAAGCTAGTCTTAGATATGCATCAAACTTTTAATCAATGTACAAATATTCACTAATGTATCTCTATTTTCAATTGCACTGCGTTTCACACCGGCATTTAAGTTTGTCAACAACTGCTGAGTCACAAATGGAACAATTGCAACAACATCAACAAAAATTATCATAAAATGCCATAGTCTAATGAATATTTGCTTTTTCATCATGACAATATTTTCTGTTAATGAATATGATAAAGGTTTTCTTTAAAGAAATCGTTTAAGTAAATGAGTTGATATGAATTAATGCCGGGTTTATACTCGGCCAGTTATAAGACTGCAAGTAAGCTGCGCATGCGTAGAAAGGCTGAAAAATGCTGTTCGGTCGATGGCAAATAACTGTAACTATAGGATAACTGCAAGCAGTTGTATTGTATTTTTTCTTACTGCGCATGCGTTTGTGCCATTTGGCGATTTTATTGGCGCGAAGTAACTGTTACTAATCATAAATTAATAGATATCTTTTGCTCTTTGCTCTTTTTGAGACGAGGTTGTGTTTATTTTTTCATTTAATTTGCTATTTACTTTCTATAGTTTTCCAAATTTAGGTATGTTGGCTTAAAAAATTTTATAATTTGTGTGTGTGTAATCGTGCATCATTTTAATACGATACGCAGCGGAAAAAGAAAAATTCAAAGACGCCAAAACGGCAATTGATAGCCAAGCATGGAATGCCCTATCTGTCTTAGGAAATTGGGATAAACATAAATCAACCTCTTTCTGCGCATGCGCTGCTTATTTGCCGTCTTATAACTGGTCGTGTAAACCCGATATAACAATAATATAGAGTAGTTACAAACATGATAAGAAAAGCTATAAAAAGGAACTATGGGTAATATCATTGTTATCTGAAAGAAAACTATCAAACAGAAACTTATTATATAGCTAACGTAGTAGCCCTTCAACACATATAATAGTCTACATTATTCGGTAATAAAAATATATTAGCTAAAAATTTCCATGTAATAAAAAATATACTTCTGTCATTTATTATTTAAAAATTATCTATTTGGTAAGAAATATATATTTACAATTTGGTGATTTCTAGTGTTTTTGTATTAAAATATATGATAAATTTAATTTATGCGTATCTTTAAAATTAATTTTTTAATCACCATTTTAATTTTAAGAAATATGATCTTGTGTTTTAATTCAACTATAAACACAATTCTAGTTTGATTTAACAATAAAAATACCTCTACATTAGTGTGTAAAAGTCCAATTCGCACGTTACACTTTTCGAAAACTTCAAAAAGCTGCTGTATTAGCAAAAATTCCGGTAAAACCCGGTGTTGAAAGCATAAAATCTACAATTACAATTTTCAACCAAGGTTATTTAAAAACATAAGTTATTCTATTCGTAGTTAAAAAGTTTTTTTAATATAAGTTTTATTTTTTCTACGAAATAAATAATTAAGATAGCAAATGTCATCAGTTTCTTTTAAAAATATGATGACTTTATTTGTTGCTATTATTTTATCTAGAAATAACAATAAACTTCTTCACTAGAGACATTTAGTTGTATTCACTATTGTGAAATGACTTTATAAAAAGATTTGACAAAAAAAAATTTCTTTGAAAAAAATCGTACACAAAAATGAGACATATTAATACAATCGGTGAAAATAAGCTTTTCTTTAACAAAAATTTGCAAAAATAAAATAATATTCTAAAAAAATGAATTTCTACTTCACCATCATACCAGAAGTATTTGAAAAAAAATATTGTAACAAAGTAAAACACACATAAAAAATAGGTTTCAACCACAAAAAAATAACAGTGTTGGGCAATAAGTTAAAACGTGTTCTTCTTCCATTCTTCTCACAATATAAATCATTCATTTAACATTTTAAAAAAATCTGAAAGAACAGAACGTATCACACAAGATTCAAGAAAAACACCACAACTTTCTCAATCCTTTCTTTCGTCTTTTGTGACTAGACGAGCACTTCTGGTGGTTTGGATCACAGTTAGATTTGCCCTGGGGACAGACGCCATTGCTCATGGAATCGAACTTGGGAGTTCTCAAGGCCGACATCAATGCCGTATCGAAAACCTCCTTCAGATTTCTTTGAGTCATCGCTGAGCATTCTATGTACGATACAGCACCGATCTTAGCAGCAAGGTGCTTAGCTTGCAGCACACTCACAGGTTCTTCCTTGTATTCGGCTAGCTCAATCAGAACATTAATGTCCGTTCTGAGATCGCTTTGGGTTCCCACCAAAACTATGGGTACCTTTGGACAGTAATGCCGTACTTCATGTATCCATTTCTCGAATATGTTATAGAAAGAGGTAGGGTAGACCACACTGAAGCATAGGAGGAAGACATCCGTGTGAGGGTAGCAGAGAGGACGCAAAGCATCGAAATCATCCTGAAAGAATAAAAAACTGTCAATAACTTGCTTAATATTGTTAAGAATAATAATGATAGTAATTCTCACACACAAGAGCAGTAAGTAGATGCATACTTTATTAACTACGTAAACGCGTATTAAATATTTGCATCTCAAGACACAAATTTCACAATGAATTAACTCTACTTAATCCACTAATTTCAAATAACAGCGAAGCTATAGATCTCCACAGCAGCGAGACAAGAGACGCTCTCTCAAGCTCAGCTAACCACGTAGCTCGCTTTCCGAACTCAACTGACTACCCGCCTTTAAGGCGTGTCTTAAATAGCGTCCCACTGAAGTAGGCGGGGAAACCGTAGAAAAAGCCCACTCGCTCCATGAAAGTCCAGAAATTTCTCTAATGTTTTTTAAGAACAAATCGTCATTTCTTAGCTTCTACTACACATTCTAGCGTGCAGTAAAAACCGTTAGAGACCTCATTATGTCGCCGACTATCTATATCGCCAAATTGGTCGAATATGGCGATCTTCTGTTGGAAATTCCCTTAGAACGATCTTTTATCGCTGACGCGCGATTCCATTACAATTAATTTTATTGAGTTAAACTATTTACAAATATTTACACAACAATTCAGATATATTTACAATATTTACATCTAATTTACACAGAATTCATAACAATATATTAGATCTAAAAATATCTATGAATATATATTTGATACCTTATATGATTCTGCTTATAAGAAATGTTTTTAGAAGGCTCCAAAACTAATTTGTATATTTTTGACCAAATGATTATAGAAGCTTTTATATTCGAAAGGTTTGGCAAAAACCTTTAATAAACAGAATGTGAGATTTGCTTAAACAGTGAACTGTTGTTATTGTTCTATCTTTAATCATTCAAAATATTATGATGGTTGCATTACTTTATTTCAATAATTGATTCTGCAGAAGGAAAGTACTGTTTGAAGATAGATATTTACAGAAGATATGTTTCATTCAATACATTTACCGGGACTGTTCTTGAATATCTATGAATGTACAATGAAGTGACAAAAGTCATGGGATAGCAATATACAAATATACAGATGGCAGTAGTATCGCAGCGAAAAAGTATAAATGCGCAGTTCGTTTTCCAGAGCTTTCATTTGTGTTCAAGTTATTCATGTGAACAGGTTTTTCATGACTTATGGTGGCACGAGGAGAATTAAGAGACTTTGAACGTGGAATGTTAGTTGGAGCTAGACGCATGGGTCATTCCATTGCGGATATCGTTAGCGAATTCAACATTCCGAGATCCACAGTATCAAGAGTGTGCCGAGAGTATGAAATTTCAGGCATCCCATCCCATCATGGACAGCGCAGTGGGCGACCACCTGCACTTAACGACCGAGACCACCGAAGTCTGTGTAGAATGGTCAATGTTAATAGACACGCAACACTTCGTCAAATAACTGCAGGAATCAATGTGGGACGTACGAGGGACGTGTCCGATAGGAAAGTGCGGCGAAATTTGTCTTCCTTGGGACAAATTCAGCGCATGATCTGGCCACCTAGATTGCCCGATATGAATCCCATCGAGCATTTATGGGGCATCATAGAAAGGTCCGTTCGTGCCCAAACTCCTGCACCATCCGCACTTTCACAATTATGGACGCCTATACAGACAGCATGGCTCAATATTCCTGCAGAGGACTTCCAACGACTTGTGGATTCCATGACACGTCGAGTTGTTGCAATTCGCCGGGCAAAAGGAGGACCGACATGATATTAACAGTCATTCCATGACTTTTGTCACTTCAGTGTTTATTGGATACCTAAATATGATTCTGCTTATAAAAGAAGTGTTCATAAATTGTTCCAAAAGCAATTTTCATATTTATAATTAAAAGGATTCAGGAAACATTTGTATATGAAAGGTTTATCAAAAACGTTTGATAATCAGTGTGTAAGATTTGTTTGAACTCTTAAGTGATACTGTTCACTCATTAATTATTTAGAATGCTGCAATAGTTGCAAAAATACATTATTTCATCAATTGATTCAGAAAAAAGGAAGTATTATTTGCAATTGGAAATCTACAACAAACATGTTGTTCCTTGTTACTTGCACTTGCCATGGACAAACCCCCATCTCATACAGCAGCCGATTTAAGCCTAAAGGAGCATCTGTTTTTTGAAGTAGCGCCAACTAAGGTCAAGAGTACGACTTAGCTACACACTCACCACATTAGATTGCACAGCCCCTTTTTACAGGAGGGGGGCACAGTCCCACATCTCACAGATAGCACACAGAAAAATAACCATGCCCGAACCGGGACTCCTAGAACATGAGGAAGACACTCTACCTCCATGCCAGAAAGCCAGAACAACATGCTTCATTCAATACATTCATAGAGATTATTCCTCGAAGCAATCATTAATTTACTTAAAATAACGAAATTCAAAGTATCATAATTCTATCAATTTTTGTTGCCGAAGAATGAAATTTCTTTGTTTAAATTACTAGAACATAAAGATTAATTTATCGACAAGGACAATTAGGACCGAGGAAACGTATAAAAATTAAGATCTCATAATGTTCTGCTCCGTATTTATTAACTAAAACAACATTAAATATAATTCTTTATAACTTTTAAAGCATTCCTCCATTTGGAAATATATTTTATTTTTAATGATTTATAAATAAATTGATAGAGGAAATTTGAGTGCATTAGATAAGCAATAATAGAAAATGAGTCTAGAGTATAGAATTTATTTTATCAATTAAATAAAATAAAAAAAAATTCATGTCTTGTTCCATGAGCTAATAGAAATTTCCATGCAAAAACTTCAAAATGTTGCCAAAAATCATAAACAAATTACTAACGAAAATAAGATTTTTGTCAAATCTTTTTCTCTTATGCAATATTAAACAACGAAAATTTGGAAACAAATTATTTAAAAATTACTATAATTTATATTTTCTAAAAACAATGAGTGTTATGTTTTGTTTCCATATTTTTTACTAAGACTTAGATAATTCAATCCATCTTCACGATTATAAGTCTAAATATTTATTCTTAAATGCGATAAAATCTGTTAAGTATACTTTAAAGTTTATGTGGGATTTCTACATGAAAATATGACTTTGAATTTAAAAGACCAAAATCTAGTAGTTATACCAGTTTACAGAGTTGTACAAATAAGTTTCTTGTCATCATGAACAATAAATACATCCTTTGTATGCTTTGGAGTAAATTTATTATGCATGATCGTGTCTTAAGATTCCCCCCGATATAAGTTCTGTCAGCATTTATGCAGATTTTCTAAAAGAATGTGAAAAAAGAACAAATAAGAAATACATCGCCAGTCGTATGAAATAAATACATAAAATTAAATGCGTGGAAATATTTACAGTGTTCAGATTATATACTGGATTTTGCCTTATGACCGGAAGATGTATCGAAGTTTAATCACGTTTTCATTGCTACTGCCTCAAGTGTTCTATAAAACGGGGGAAAAAATCGAGATTTAGAATACATTAAACTTTATTTCACCGGAAACGTTATAAGAAACGACTTTGACTCTTATTGACAGGAAGAAAAATGCCACTTTTATGCTATGATTTTAAAAAGTTGATACTTTTATTATGTGCCCTTGGGAAAATCTATTACGTTTAATTTAAGAGAAAAAACATCTGCTTTAGATTAGATTCTTTTCCCCTTTCCATTGTACAGAATTTACGAGGACCAATTTTTTCAAGCTCCGATGAACCATAAAAAAAGGCAACATCAGAGAACAAAATGAGTTTATAACGAAAAATTATGTGTAATCATGGTTACTCTCTGACGTCATTGCCAAGAGGATTTAGGCGTTTTTAATATCGGCTGATCAGGTTTTCTATCCTTTCTAAGAAAAACCTTATCAGAAATTATGTGAGATTTGATTTAACATTACTAGTAAGTTCCTCTTTATTTTGAAGTTATTATCTAGATCTTCTTGTTAGTTCTTAAATTCAAGGGGGGGGGGGGTAAACGAAAATCTCTAGGTTTCAAACCGAGCAGGTTCCGCCGACCAGAATGAAATTTAGGCATGGCATAGTTATACTCCGTCCCGGCCGAAGCCATTCGGATATAACGATGAGCCGCCGCAAAGCAACCCCCACCGAGCACGGAAGTGCAGGTTAATCATCTTAATTTTCATAAAAATTAATTCAAAGAACCAGATCGGAAAAAGATACGAATTTAAATTCTCAAAAAATGTCACCTTGTCTTCAAGTATAGTAATTACCAAACATTTCAACAATTATTAGAGGAACATAAAAAATGTAAACAACGTTAGCTAAGAAAAGGCTCTTAAAAAGAAAAAGGTATAAACATTTCAACAGTTGTTAGAGGAACATAAAGATGTAAACAACGTTAACTAAGAAAATGCTGT